>WYDI02009444.1:0-24799 GCA_009867235.2 Psittacus erithacus | reverse complement strand
CGGCTTCCCCTCCTCCCTGGCAGAGCATGAGGCTCAGAAAGTCCTTGGTCAGACTAATCATTGCCGGGCAACAACTAAAAACATTGGTGTTATCAGCGCTGTTCCCAGGCTGAAAGTCAAAAACACAGCACTGCATCAGCTGCTAAGAAGGGGAGAAATGACCGCTACTGCTGAACCCAGGACATTAAGGCATTGTTTTTTCTTTGAGGTTTGAAGTAGATGAAATGATTTGTCTGCCTCAAGCTCTGTGTAGCCTCAGAGTCTCAGAGAGAAAGTACAATTTAATGAATCATGAGCACAGCTTCCAGTAGCATGTGGGTGGCTCTTTTCATTCCCGAAGCACACACCCAAGGACTTGGGAAGCAGAATAAAACATGGCTAGTTACAACACTGTTATCCAAAATACTTGCTTACAGCATTGCAGCAGTCTTGTGATGTGAAGCCGTATAGTGTTTGGGTTCAACTTTACACATATCAGTTGCAGCATTCCCTGTTTAAACTTCTACAAAGGAAATCAGAATTTTACCGCTTTTCATGCTATTAATGACTTCTTGTCCATACGGGGGAAAAAACCAGTAATGCATAATTTAAGCAACAATATGTGCTACTAATTGCAGATACACGTACTTAGTAGTCACTTGTATCAGCCAATATGTATTTTCCTTATGTCAGAAAAGGTTGGGTTTTCTTCTAATGAAACTGAGTTTAGCTATAGCGAATGGAGAAAAGCGAATAGAGAAAAGCACTTACGTACTGTCATATCCTTCAGAAGTGTATTTGCATTTTTTTAACATCTAATCTACTTAATGTAACCAAATAGACATTGTTTAAGAGTGAACTGCTATGAAGTTAATGGCTGTTTAAATTGACACAATTTACTTCAATTTGTTTCAAACGCAATTTAGTTCAAGGCTGATTTTGTACACACTGGTGCTGCTCTGCTACTGTGTGGTAGCATGCTAAACTGTGGAAACTTATCACTTTAAGAGGTCTTGATCAGGCATTTCAGCATTGAACATGTTTTCAGCAGGAATTTGGTCTACGTGACTTTTTGAGTCCCTCCTACTCTAAGTAACTATGATTTCTATAAACTCTTTTAATTGCTTTAGATGAAGTAGACATATATAGGCACAACCTTAGAAGTCACTAATATGTCCTGGTAATGATATTTTTCATATTACCATATAAATGTGAAAAAATACCTGACCTCTTTATTCTTCCATTTCAATTGTACTAATTGGAAAAAAAAAAAACAACTTGAATATATGAGAGGAAAAATCCTTTATCAAAAACTCAGCTGCAAAGTTATTCATTTGGAATGAGTGAAGATTGCTTTTTCATACAGGAGTTTGTGATTGTAATAAGTAAAAAAACCAATTTCAATTGCCTTATTTGAAAATCACGCACTTTACCAGCACAGTACTAGTCAGTAGTTAAGTGTTATTCTAAACAATTGCTGTGAAATATGAAAAAGATAATGAACTGTGTGGTTTTTAAATCTCTTCTAGCTAAAAAGAAGAAGCCAAAGCTCTTAAACAAGTTTGATAAGACCATTAAGGCTGAACTAGATGCTGCAGAAAAGCTACGTAAAAAAGTAAGTTTTGAACGTTTTAGTCAGGACTGTGGACAGTGGACAAAAATAAATAAAATGAAAAATAACCTAGAAAAAGGGAGAATTACTTTCAGATTAGTTTCTGTGAAATTAACTTTTCAAAATTAAACATTCAGTGTGTATTTGTCCTTTATGTTTCATTTCTGCTGTGTAATTCAGTTTAAATTTTTGGAAGTCAAAAATACATATCTGTTCATGCGTGTCTGCTCACCTTTAACCTTGAAAGTATTTAGCTGAACTGTTGAATACCTTTCATCAAAAAAACTGCTTAAATTAATCACATGGAACAAGGTTAATTTTGTCCTGTCACTGTTGTCCTTTTGACTAGTCAACTATTATCAGAGAACTTAAATAATATAAGCATGTTAATCTCTCAGTGTCATATGCTTCATGAGCATATCTTTGTAGTAGGCACTGTTTCTGTTGCTATTCTGTGTGTGTCCTGTGTGTCTCAGCTTCTTAGAACATGAAGCAGATCTTCCTGCCTGTCACCAGAGGCAGCAAGGCATTAACGTCAGTCAGTTTTGGTAGTTATGAATTTAAAAACTTGACTATGAAAAACAAATAAAAACCCCCAATAATAAAACTCTTCAGTCATCTCCTCTGATGATTTCCAATTTTATTCATTATTTGAGTGTTTAAGAAAGCAATGCCTTTGCAGAGATGTCCCTTTTCCAGATTTGAGGTTAAATAGTGAAGCAAAGCTTTGTGTCTATTTGTTAGAAATGAGAGACCTTAAGTCTTTTGGATATAAATCTTGTAAAAACTGATATGCCTCACAGACAGTCCTAGCACATGGAGAGCACCTGCGGGTTTGTACCCTGGGTTTGACATGGCTCAAACTCTTTTCCAGTACAGTACAATAAAAACTATTCAGGTTACTGCAGGTGTAGGAATAGTCTTGATTTTCAGAAGACTGACTATGCATTTTTAGCTTTACTTTGCTGTCTATGCAGTCCTGAAGTCTGTGATGAGGCTGAAGGGCTACTACGTAGAGAGCACTAATCTCAGCCTGCCACTGCTTCTGCTCTTCACCGGGAGCCTTGTTGATGTCTTAGAATACAAAACTAAAAAGCATTTTCATGCTTCTTGTGACTTAAACAATTGGTTGATCAGAGAAAGGCACAACAGAAACTTTTGATGAGCCTGTAGGGTCAGTTGGCTGACTCTTCCTGCCTGTGTCTCGTGGTAAGTTGCAGGCAATCATACTTGTCTTGTAGGAAGCAGGATAAATTAGTAGCAAATAAGAGATATGGAGTATTTGAAGATAACAATGCAGTTGTTTATGATAATCTAATAATATTTATAAAGCTGTAAGTGTTGGAAATGGCAGCAAGATATAATGCCAAATTTTGCCAAGCTGTGCATAGCTCTCACTTAAACAGCACAGCTGGTTCTTCTCAACTTCCATCCTTAGTTGTTAGCCAGCATCAGTCATGAGAATATATCATAGTTACATTTGGACTTTGTAAGAGTCAGGGGAGAGACACAGAGCACATGTGGGGTGTCCTGAGGAACACTGTTCTGCAAAACAGTATTTCCTCTAAAAGAACTGTAGTTACAATACTGTTCATCATGTGAGGTATGCAGAGAGGAAATTTCTACATATGTCTAGAACTTCTGTTTCATTCTCTGTTACATTCAGTTTGGATTTTGTTCTTAACAATAGAACCTTTACACTTTTATATACACAGGTTATTGTCATTTCAGCTCTCTTTCCAGCCCACAAAGGGAAAGCGAGTAAAATAAAAACAAAGCCATTCATTTTAAGCATGGAAAATAGATAATACTGTTTCATAAATAATAATAACAAATTTCTCTTAAATAAGCAGGAATCCCAACAAAAAATGAGTGAAAACTGTTGATTGTGTCTATCTTTTTTTTATTTAGTATTTAACTGGGGGAACTGTGTTGTTATGCTGTACATCCTTCAGCATTTTTCTTACATAAAATTGCTGATAAATATCTCTACTTTCCAGGGAAAAGTTGAAGAAGCTCTAAGGGCCTTTGAGGCTTTAGTGGATCAATACCCACAGAGTCCTCGAGCAAGATATGGGAAAGCACAGGTACTAAAAAAAAAGCTATAATATTAAAAAAGATAAACTTTTTTTAACAATGGAGTTCTAAACCCCAGTCAGACTTCATGTATAATGTTATGGATGTTCCTAGTGAAAACTAGAATTATGTGATCTGTCATATTGTATCTATTTCAGGCCTCTATCCTTCTCCAATTACTTTGGGAGCTTTTGTCTAACTTTAGTGGAAAGTATTGTAAATAACACAAAAATAAGATATGTCCTGTACATTTCATGAAAACTGTCAGATGAATGGTAAGCGATAAATCCCAGCTAATGTCCCAGTGGAGGAACAACAGACAGAACTTAGCTGTTACATACTGTTTGCTGCAGCTGGTAAAAACATGTCATCTGTGGGCTAAATGGTGCTTTTTGCTTGGTGGGAGTAGAGAAGGAGACTTGTAGTTTTTATAGAGTGAGTGTTAAAAGGATAAAGAACATCAGTTGATCAACTGTTTGGCTGAGTAACCATGCTGTTTGTTTTTTCACACGTTCAGTTTCAAAGAAGCTCAAGGATAAAAAGTCAAGGACAGAAGTACGAAAAGATTCCAGATACTTGTTACAGCAGACGCAGCTAACACAGTTGAAGCTGTTTCATTAAAAAAAACATAAAAAACATAAAAACCAAAAAAACATAAAGTATTTGTGAAAAATGTGTTGAACATATGAAAATGACTGCATTTGCATAAACAATTAAAACTAAAACTTTAAAAATTTAGCATTTGAGATACAGTCTTACTTTTTTCAGCTGCAGAAACAAATTACAAAAATGCCATACCACAGGTGAAAACAGTTGTAGCTTCCATTAGCTTCACCAAAGCTGTAATTTCACAGTAGAGATCTCATATATCCTTCGGTCTGCTCCTGAACTGTTTGAACTGAACAAATTTAAGTTCTGAAGGGTAGATATTTTATCAACATATGCAAGAGTAAAGCCAATTCCTAATTAGTTTTCTAAGAAACAGTGTAAATAAATGTCAGAATATATGTAAGAAATGTTTGTTGGTGTATTTTGATCTGTCTTGCTGCCAGTGTGAGTCTTAGCATACAAATAATCTGTAGTCACCAATTTGCATTTCTTCCTTATTATTAAAACAGATTGCTTCATCTATTTTCAGAAGCAGAAATTATGTATTCTACAAATATTAACCAAAATTCTGTGTTAATGTATGTTTTAGGTGCAAATTTTTGTATGATTTCAAATAGGCCGTAGGAAACAAGAAATAACAGTAATTCTAATCTACCTTACCATAAAGCACAAGCAAATAAGTTCTTCATTGTTATGCCAAAATTATATAGATTAAAGGTCATATAGTTTGCCTTTTAAGAAAACAAAGTTATTTTAAGCCTAATGGATTATTATGTGTTCTAATAATGGTTTTGTGATTCTTTCCAGGCTGAAGATGACTTAGCTGAGAAAATGAGAAGTAATGAGATGCTGCAAAAAGCTATCAACACCTATGATGAGGTGGTTAGTCTGCCAAATGTCCCTTCAGATCTGATAAAACTCAGCTTGAAAAGAGAAGCAGACAGGCAGCAGTTTCTTGGTAAGATTCAAGAGTGATGTGAATGTTTTGGAAGTTGTGTGAGCAAGACTTTAAAAAGATCACCAAGGATTTATAAGTGCTAATTACATTGACATTTTGGTAGTATTTGTGATCCTAAGCTCTTAAATGGTTATGAAAAATATTTTAAGATGCTTTAAATGTTTTCTAGGGAAGTAATGTCTGTAATTGCTTGTATGGGGATAGTGCTTGTGGACAGCAGTGCATTGGTGCTGTGAGAGGCTATGATGGGAGGTGGTCAAAAAATTTTTATTAACAGAGAAAGAAGAAAATAATCTTTTTCTACTGAAGCTGAGAGAACTCATGAGGAAATAAATGGCTTACACAGGGTAAACATACCCAGAGTAAACTTTCATTGAACAGGGAGATGAATGATATTGAACTCAGGGGATAACATCTGGAAGTTTAAATCTCAATTCTGTGATGTACGAGAAGCGCTGATTAGACTATGAGGTGCAGTCAACTTTTCAGAAAAGAGTTCTGTTCCCATGGTTTGGATTTTATTATCAACCTGTTTTGATCTTGCTGCTCCTCAGAAAGACCTCATCTAGGAAGTCGAGGAGCATACTTGATTTTAAGCATGTAAAGCATAGTTAATTTCATAACGAAAATGCGGTAGAACTATTGCATAACACTACGAATGCTTTTAATTACTTAATCAATTAAGATTACATTTGTTTTCATATGTTTACCTAATTTCGTTGAGCGCTCTGACATCTGTGTGTGAAAGAGCGGCCGAAGCTTCAATGTTGTACTGCTACAATGTGAACAGTTCTCCACTAGAGGTTACCATAACACTGCCTGATATGCATTCGCAGTGCTTTCCTGAAATATTCCGTGTATGACTACGCTCACAGTGACAACCAAGCAGCTGAATCTGCTCCTATTTGCACAAGGGTTTTTTCAAGTTCTGCTTCTTGATCGTCAGTGAAAGTGCAATACCTGGCTCTGATTTATGTTTTCTTAGATGTTGTGTAAACATCTCGCTACTGTTACTTGTATCTGTAATTGTAATTGAGTTTTGTTCAATCAAATTAGGTCGCATGAGGGGTTCGCTGATTACTCTGCAGAAATTAGTTCAGCTGTTTCCCAGTGATACTTCATTCAAGAATGACCTTGGTGTCGGTTACCTCTTGATAGGAGATAACAGCAATGCCAAGAAAGTATATGAAGAGGTGAGTTTCTATTCTAGCCAAGGAAAAATATTATTTAAATTCATATGTGCATTCTAAAGACTGCTTGCTTTTAACTTTTTCAGTTGTTAGACATTTTGCATGTCAGGTTTTGAAAGGTTAACATAGATATATGGTTTGTTGGTTTTCTGAGGTCTTTTTTAGTCCCATTTTAAAATGTCTTCTAATTTTAATTCAGATTTCCTGATACTGTCATGCTCCATGTTTTTCCTCATAGAGAAATGCAGATGGTTTTCATATGCTTAATAATATTTGATTTCTTATACCTTGTGGTAGCAAGGTTTGGAATACATTGACAACACAGATGTAATGTATAGTATTAACAAAATCTCGTAGATGTGGAAAGCAGAAGTAAGTGTGTTTCATTGCAGAAACATACCATCTAATTACACAGTGCAGTATTTCAGTACTCAGAAGGGATTTAATCTTTGGTTTTTCACGATTTTTGTGGGGAGCCTAAATTCTGTTTTTCTTTCCTGGTGATTGTAGTGTGGACAGTTCATTGGATTTATATTCCTATCTTACATTATGGTTATTGGGCTGGGGAAACTTCACTGCCAGGGAGTGCCACCCTGCTCCCGTGATCTGGAAACCCTGTTAACATCTGGAAACTTTGACAGATGTGGAGCTTGCTGTCACTGATGTAGCACAAGCTGTCAACATCTGATTGGGGATGATCTTCTTGATCTTGGCACACTTGCTGCAGCACTCATTAGTACAGGCACGGTACTGTTATTGACTGGTTGTATAGACCAAAGATGAGTCAGCATGATTAATACCACATTCTGAGAATAAAAGCCCAGTTTTCCATCCCTTACATCAAGTCTGAGGGGATTCTTATCTCAGGTGGTTTCTCAAAGAGGAAGAGAACGTTTGGCCACATGGTTGGAAGCAAGAGCTGAACCCTGATAATACCATTTCTTTTTTCCTCATTCTCCTCTGGTAGTCTCAGGTGTTTCTAGAATAGTGTTTACTTTGCTCCTTTGGCTACTTTGGAGGTCCCTCCATAAAACATTTCTGTTTGATAATTTTTGGCCTGCTGTCAGAATTTTTCAGAGTATTGGAAGTATCTGCTTCTAAAGATAGACTACATTAACTGAACCTGCTTCCTAAGCTGCAAGGAACTTGAAAATAAAAACATACTCCTTTTGAACAAGATTTTCCTTTGCAATTTTCCACTATTTTGCCGCGAACAATATAGTTAGTAGAATTTCTTGGTATAGATAAACACAGGACATTTTATAAGTGGAAGAAAGTAATGAGTTTGCTATATAATTACTTTGATATTAAGTTTGGTATACTTCAGAAGAACTGCTCTGATTAAGAACAGATATGCAAAATAAGAACTGGTCTGCTTTTAATATGTTCTTTTCCATGCTTCCATGGTCTTTATCCAACGTAATTACTCTGTTTTGCAGTTCACTAACCACTGAAATAGTATAGATCATAGTGATGTTCTGTCCTTGTAAAAGAGCAACAAGTAAATACCTTTTAAAAGGAGTTGGAATTATTGTATTTAAAAATCATTCTGGCTGTTCCTCAGGCTGAATTCCAACACAGGAATGTCTTTTTTTTTCTTTCTTGTAGTTCAGGATAAATTTATATGAAGGATTTTTAAGAAAGGAGACATAGCCAAAAAAGCAGAAGCTCATGTGTACCTGCTTTTATTCTTGGTTATGCTGAAGGCTTCTTACATGATTTTGGGCAGATCGTGTAGGGGCTGTATGGTCTTCTCTTAACAGCTTTGCTTAGCTGTTGCAATACACGTTTAGAAAGTGATTGACATGTTGTTTGATGCTCCAACCATAGTTACTCAGGTTCTCTGTATAGTCAATAAAGAGAAGGACAGGCTGTGAAAGGCGGTTCTGGGAGCTTTCAGGAGACATCTTCCTCTTCCCATGATTTTTTTTAAAAACAGGGAAATTTCTGTAGTGTAACTGAATCCTTCTTCTCACTAGTGTAGGACAAGGTAGACATTTGATGGAAGAACATAAGAGAGGGCAGACAAAAGTAGGAATTCAGTGTTGCACAGTAGATGCCTCCAATATTTATAAATCCTGTGTTCTGGTTCCCAGTGAGAAGATGTTTGTACATTTTATGCAAGTGTTCTTTAATGCAGAAGGTGTGGACATTTAGAAAGAGAGGGCAGAACTCAGGACTCATCATCAAGAAAACACATCCCTTGTTTGACTAAAGGCTCAGCTTTCTGTTGATTTCCCTCTGGTTCCATTCCTCAGGCAAGTTCCCAAGCAGTTTAACAGTCTTCTGTGCAGGACAATCTTGACTCCAAATTTCCCATTTCCTGGGAAACTGCGATTCCTGGGCAAAACCTACCAGTTTCCTCTTTTGCTTCCTGCTGTAACATTTTGATCTTAATTCAGTGTAAGCATGGGCTGAGCGCACACAACTAGCTGGACCCTTCATGAGCACTGTCCCCTACATTGGGATATACCATTTCAGACCAGACTAACTCCATCTTGCATCATCATCTCCCAAGGAAATGGAATAGATGTGCAAGGAATCCTAGTGAATGAAACTTTCTACTTTACGTGTAATTGCCAGTTTCCTTATTTTCCATTCAGTTGTTGTTTTGCATTCCAAATCTGTTGTGTCTTAGCAGATGTTGAAGTATGGTAATCACATTTTTATTTCAAAACTCTGAAATATGATACGTTCCTTCTTTTAGCTATGGAAGTGATGTATCTAAACACTGCACCTCAGATCAAGAGAGTTTTGTACTTAGAGCTGTAATGAGGTTTAGTCTAACACAAATACACTTTTCTACTATGCATTTGCCAGAATTTATGCTGAACCACAGATGGGAAATGGTGTCCAGCTGGAGACAATTTCAGTTTTGCCTCTAATATTAGAGCATTTTCTTTTGAACATTACACTTAGGGACAGGAAAACATAATGGTAAAAGTAGTCCTCCTAGAATTCAGGGCTATTTTTATCTTCAAAGAAAACATAATATTTAAAGTAGCCCTCGTGGAATTTAGAGCTATTTTTGTTTTCAAGCATCTACAGATAATGATAAAATATAGTGGAAGAGAATTTTATAAGATCAGTTACTCTGCTAATAGCACTTTTTCTGCCTGCCATGCTGAGGCATGTCTGCATGGCTCAGTGCAGCATTATTCAGACTTATATAAGCCAGCTCTGATTGAGCTATCTCAGGTACCAAAAGCAGAATACCCACATTAACACAGTACTTTGCCCTGGCTAATTAGCCATTGATAGCCCCAGAGGTTAATTTCTATATTCATGATTAATATTTAATGAGCTATGAGCAGTTTAGTAAAACTTATTTCTAAACATAATTAATATTGCATGCAGCAACAGCAATAGAGTAATACAATTTACATTAAATACTTCCAGTGTAATTTCTGCTGATTGTATCTCTTCACTTCTCTTTAGGGGCTCTGAATGTAGATCAGGCCTTAATGCAACTCGGCATGGTTTAAATGAACCATAATACAGAAAATTCTATTCTGTCTTAATTAATCACATAGCTTTATCCAATAGTTAAAGAAACTGCAACAAAATTATATGGCTAATAAATATTGCTGTCAGTCATTTTATTTCACCCTGCAGGTACAGATTCTTGGATCAAAATAATTATGCACAGAATGCTGTAGTCAAAAGGCAGAAGATGTGTAAGGTGGTATACTATTCATATACTAGGAGTCAAGCTCATCCTTACTTTGACTTGCTAGGTTCATTTTTATGCCAATAATGTGTCATATTGTGGACTTCAGATAGATTTCCAAATTGATAGATCCTTCATAGTAGCTGTTTTCTGCAAAATGAAAGTTAAATGCTGCTATTTTTAACTCAACATTTATACCCACATTGTGCTGATTTTGGTTTTGCTTGGGTGTAGTAATAAGGTTTGAGAAAGCAGAGGAATTGGCCCAGAGAACTTTTTGTTGTTTTCAATCCATTACTTTGATTGAAAGATTAGGTTAGACAGTAACTGGAAAAGGCAGAGGGAAATAGCTGTAATGCATGCAGACATTTTATCCATGGCATAAGTTTAGTAGCTTCAAAAATAGATTCAGGCAAGAGCAATTGCTCATCTGTCCGTTGTTTTGTATTTAGCAGCTGTGCTAGACTTTCAGCAGGTATCAGAGCCTCTGTAATTCCACCAACTGCCAGGCTCTTGTGATGATCCCCACAGATCCCGATAAGACCATCCACCCTTATTTTAAGAAGAGAAGAGGCGTAACAGCAGATTAACTTGACCTTGTAATTGATATCACATAGAGCTACAGGTGATATTGAATATATACATCATAGAAATGTGGACCTGGAAAGTAGATCAAGACATTCTCTAATTTCTGCCTTGGATGAGGCAGACCAAATGCACTTAAATTATCTCAGTAATGTTGGGAGCACATGTTTTCAGAGCTCAGGCCAGCCAGCTTCACATCTTTCCCTAAAACACTCCCTCATACACTGATCCTTTCCTACAGCTGTCCCTCTACTCACAAATCTTTCTCTTGCATGGTCCCCGTGAAATACCCTTTTCTAGATGTTTGCCTATGCATTTTCCTTTCCTGCAAAACTAATCTAGGTTATAACTCCAATAGTGTCTAAATCTTGTTCAGGGTACAAAATCTTTTAGCTTAATTTAACTTCTGAGGTCTTGGTCAAAGAGTGTAATGCACAACTATCATGAGTGGTGGTGATTGTGTAAAGTAGCATGCTGTACACCAAAAGAGAGGGCGGAGAAGGACAGGCAACTAAAACATAAAGCAATTCAGAGACTCTGGTTGTAATACTTTTACTTCTTAGACTTTAAAGTTTGGTTTGTAGTAGATTTTTCTGGAGAAGCACAAAAGTGAATGGGGGAAAAAAAGTACAGCCAAGCCAAGAATTCATCTGAGAGTCAACGATGGAAGAAAAAGTCATTATATTACTAAATAGTAATATGTGCACAGGCGTGTTAATTTGCATAGATCCATACATATGTGAATTTAATTGATTTGCTCTCTCGCAGGTCCTAAGCCTGACTCCAAATGATGGCTTTGCCAAAGTACATTATGGCTTCATCCTGAAGGCAGAAAACAAGATAGCAGAAAGCATACCCTATCTAAAGGTATTTTTCTTTTCTCACCCACAGTAAATGTTTTACTAGTAAAAAAATATAATTGAAATGTGTAAAACATGTCAAGCTAGGAGCATAAGAATTACAAATAACAGTGTAAGCTGCTTGTTGCAGTTACATTGCTGGATCACTGTCTGTGACCTGGAGGAAGCTTGTACATTGAGACTCATCAGTTCTTGAATATCAAGTATTTGTTTTATTAGTTGTTAACCCAAAGTACACAGCTGTGAGCTGTGTGCTGTGTATTCTGAGCTGTGATTGTGCTGAGGTTGGCAGTATACTGCAAACTTAAGGTTCTTGAAAGATCCAGAGAGGGCTTGTGTATACTTCTGGGTGTTTGGGAGGAAAGTACTACGAAATAAAGCCTTAATTTAGCTTTCTAAAACACTTGTGTATATGTTTATAGGGTATGGGGCAAGTGTCCATCTTTGAATACACCTCTGTCTTGGAGGGACTGAGTGGAGGCGCCATGGAATTTGGAAAACTGATAACATTTCTCAATAGCTTTTTACTGAAATATTATATTCATACAGCCTGAGTTCCAGGTTACCTTTAGAGGTCCTGTTGAAGTTTCTGTAACACATTTTTTGTTTCTATTAATAGGAAGGACTAGAGTCTGGTGATCCTGGCACAGATGATGGACGCTTTTATTTTCATCTGGGTGATGCTTTGCAGAGAATAGGAGACAAAGATGTACGTATTTAATGTGTTCTTGCTTCAAAGTCTAAACCTCTAAGAGACTGCAGAATCCGGAAGAACCTTCAGCGATGGGCTCAATGTTGAAAACATGAGTAGTGCCATTGCAACAACTATCTGGTATATGTGTATATAGATCAAGATGAGCAACAGCAAAAAATCTGCCATTGATGTGGCAATAAGACCTCTTAGCATTGCTTGCTTTAGAACTAACCCAGACTTTTGAAGCTTGCATGGAGCGGTTTGAACTGAGGGAACAGAAATCTTTTGGAAATTCAGTGACAGTATTTTTAGAGACTGTTTTATGCTCCAACCACTTAAAGATTTTAACCAGACTTCAAAAAATACAGTTATGTGTATATTGCTGTATAGAAGTTCTGTCATAGCTCTGGTGTAAGAGTGTTTTGCAGACCTTTCTTCTTTCCCGAACTGACCTTGAGCACCAGCATGTATATGATAAAAGACCATGAGAGGCCTGAATGTGTGGGCTGAGTTATGGTATATGTACAATAAGGAAAGTAGCAAAGAGATCAGAAAATCAGAAATTTGTGAACAAATCTGTTGTGTACCCAATGAAAACAAACATATGCCACTGGAAGCCATGTGAATTTCTAATTTGTTAATTTAAAATTAATTTTAAAGCCAAATTTAAATGTGTGAATTAGCCCTCCTGTTATGGTAGGGGATGAAAGGGTATTGTTAAAGAATGTTATTAGTAGTGAACTTTACTACAGGTATGAATTTAAAAATAACAACAAAAAAACCCCCACAAACCCATTCAGGTTCCTCAATGGGAAATGTGAAGAGAGTAAGCATAAAAAAGCATAGTGGAAAATAGCCATGAAATGCACTTCTTTTTAGTTAGTTATCTTGTCATAGAATTGTAGAATCATAGAATAGTTAGGGTTGGAAAGGACCTTACGATCATCAAGTTCCAACCCCCTGCCATGGGTAGGGACACCTCACACTAAACCATGTCACCCAAGGCTCTGTCCAACCTGGCCTTGAACACTGCCAGGGATGGAGCATTCACAACTTCCCTGGGCAACCCATTCCAGCACCTCACCACCCTCACAGTAAGGAACTTCTTCCTTATATCCAATCTGAACTTCCCCTGTTTAAGTTTGAGGCCATTACCCCTTGTCCTGTCATTACAGTCCCTAATGAAAAGTCCCTCACAGCATCCTTATAGGCCCCCTTCAGATACTAAAGTACTGTAAAGAATGCTGACCTCTTTAGGACCCTGTCAGCAGAAAGTTCTCCAGTATGAACTGTGTAGATAAATGGGCTGTAAAGAGGATTTTGGACTGTTTCTGTTTGAGGCAGGGATTGCTTCCTGCTTTAGTCCCCCTGCTCTGGACTTATCTTCATATCTCCCTACTTAGCTGTCCTGTCATCTCCTTTTTGGTTTTTGTGTTGTCTAACATATTTCAGGTGTAGCAGTAGTGCTGGACTGACAGAAGGCAGCTATCTTCTCTGTATATGGTTCATCACAGTGCTACTCATGTTGGATCTTTCTTTCCAAGCATCTAATTTTCTTTCTTTGAAGAACCTTGTTTTGCTGCTATACAGGGGTAAAGCAACTTGTGGAAAAGGAGAGCAAGACAAAGGAAGATGCAGTATTTACCTCAGTAGTTTTCTACCATGTGATCGGCTCTGGCGTGGCAACAAACATTTGAAGAAACTCAAGTGCATATATGTATTAAATAATTAAGTAACAATTTAGATCCACAAAGTCAGTGGTGTCTTCATCGTCGCAGCATCTCTACTGGCAGCAGAAGGCAGTCATCTTTAATTCATAGGTGGATAATTGAAACAGAGAAAACAAAGTTGACCAAAATGAGAAACAATTGGATATCCCAAATCCAAGGGGAGCAACTAGATTACTGACCCATATTTGGTGTGAATGGTTGTGAGAAGATTATCCTATTTTGCTAATGGATTGAACAGCTTTGGCCAATGAGTATATTTTGGGAATGTTTGTTGGGTCTAGGAGCTTGGCCAATATGAATTTGATTGTTAACAATTGTAATCTTTTAGGCATACAAGTGGTATGAACTTGGATACCAAAGAGGTCACTTTGCATCAGTGTGGCAGCGATCCCTCTACAATGTCAAGGGACTGAAAGCTCAGCCTTGGTGGACAGCAATGGAAACTGGTTATATGGAACTGGTGAAGGTAAGGCAGTTTGTTTCTGTATATTTTGAATTTATTTATTTTTTTTAATAACAACAACTATTATGCAAGGTATTAAACAGAGAAAATGCTAATCTATAAGGTAAGCAAAAGAAGTGTAGATGCCCAGAGATGGATTTAACAAAAGATAACAAGATAGAATTTCAGTTCTTTAAACTTCTTTTTTGATTAAGTGCAAAGAAAGTAGCATGGTTGTTATTCATAATAATAGTTTTCATGTCCCAAGTTGTGTAATTTTTAATATTTTAATAATGGTTATAACAATTCCTTAAAAAGTAAAAATTAAAATGGGGGAAGAACATTTTTTCCCTGTATGTTTTAATTATTGGTATGTGGCTTAGCAAAATTATTCTACACAAATAATTTATTTGCAAGAGAAGTTCTTTCAGTGGTGGTTTTTTCTTTTATACTTACATAACATGATAAAAAAACCTACTGTAAAAGGATGATTTTATTAGAAAGAAATTACAAAAGGAAGATTATTCTTTGTTATGATTTTGATGGCAGCATTAATAAGGCTGGGAAATTTATATTAAAGTGTGATTCTCCAGTGCTATCTTAGTCACACAAAAAAGCAATTGGTTAAATGTGAATGAACAATTCTCAACATCATGGTAGTTCAACAATGCTAACTGAAGATTTGTTTGTGGTTAACTGAGACAGCTCTAAAACCAGACTCTCTGACAGCTTTCTTTGGTTCATTCTATTAAGCAGCACACCTCTGGTCATTGGCATCTTACAGCACAGACCTGGCTTGATTTTATTATAGAGGGTCGTGTAGTTTCTTGGCACTAGAGACAGAGATGTGAATTTTGACAATGCTTTATCCACCAAAAGCCTGAAGAAAAGATTGTCCTTTTCCAGTATTCTCAGTTTAATAAATTCCTTCTGAGGGGCATTCAGCTCACTTAACTATAGTCATACAGATGGGAGGCGTATTGTCTGCTAGTGATCTAGTTTACAGGTATCAAAGTATTTCTAAAGGATGATTAATTTTTACTATGTTAAATAACTGCCTAAGGATAGCATGTCTCCCTTCCTGGTGTTAACTTTCCTACTGATTTACTAAAAAATGAAGCCTAGGCAATTAATTTAGGCTTGATGTTTAATTGTCTGATGGGTAAGATTAAAGATGACAGTCTCATACTTTATTTCCTTCTCTATTACCTACTTGCCTGGATGTCTGGGGAGACTGGGAATATGTCAGTAATACTTACCAGGATATGTACGATGGCGGTAAATCTTGCTTAGTGGTACTTTGCTTCTCTCTAGCTGTGAGCCAGTAAGGCTTAATTTTGTTGTAGTTTCCTTGAAAGAATAGGAAGGGTTTCTCCCTGGTTTCACAGAGAGCAGAAAATATAAACTTTTAGTTTAGTATCAAGTCATGTATGTAGAAATGTTCTGCTGATGTTTCTGATCTATGGTATTTCAGGCGTTTGGATCCGGAGAGTCAAGAAGATTTCTTGTTTGAGCTCAGCTAAAAGAAAACCTTTCTTTTACCCTTGAAAACCTGTCCTCTTCCCTTGGGACAATTAGCTTTCCTTTTTTACGGAGTCATTGCATCATTCCCTGGTACCTTTTGTAGAGCCTCAGCATTACTTTTCTATTCTGGTGCTCATTTTAAAAAATAATGAAAGGGGTAAAATGCTATTAGATCCTAGAGTCTTTTCACCAGTCTGAAATTAATACATAGGTAATGACCTAGGTAACTGTCCTTTCCTCATGCTGTGTCCTTTGACTTCTGGAAAGGACCTGGAAGATGCTTTGCCAATAGTCTACTACAGTGAACAGATGATCAATTAAAGTAGATCTTGTATTGTCAGTTTTCTCTGATGGCTTAGATTTCATTAATTGGAAGTTTCAAGTGCAGCAGGAAAAGCCCGAAAGAGAATTAAGCTACTGGCAACGCCACATATCCATAATATTTTCTGTAGAGTGACAGCTAGGGCTTAATGGTTTATCTAATAATAGCTAAACATTCATATTTAATGGAGAAATTAAATTGAAATATGCATTTGAAGTGTGGCTGGATGCTTTAAGGGAATCTTGTGTTGAAAAGAGCAGATATGATGTACAAGTGCTGATGCTTGTGAGTGACCCAATGCACGCAATGAATCTATTTTGACGGGTTTAAAATACTGCTCCTTACTTGGAAATTGTCAGCATTTCCCCAGCAGAGACACAGTAACTGATCATGAATACTCTCCTCCTCTTTATCAGTAACAAAGAGAAGTCTACACCATGTTTTTATTTTATAGTCCAATGGATTAAAATGGATGTGCAGTCAGTAGTTATGCATTGAAAGGGTTTGACAGCACTAAGGATTCTTTTGATATAATAGTCACTCATAAAAATAAACCGATATGAAGGAGCCCCTATTTAAATATAGTAATGCCTTTGCCAATAAAATCTACACTGTTGCCAGATGTAAAGCAACTATAAACTTCCATTATTGTTAGAAACTGTATTTAAAAAGCCATATGGAGCTTTATGGGAATCAGCTGCTAGGAAACAAGCACATGTTACCAATGCTGGTTGCCACCTAGTTCTTCACTTGGAATCAGGATATTGCACCAAATATAATACAAATTTGTTGCTCTATCCTGAGGCTTGAATCCCTACATACCATGAAGCGTAAGCATATTTAAATTTTTGCTGTAGGTAACAGCTCTCAAATCAAGAGCCTTAAGTCCAAGACATGGACTTAGTCGTTATGTTTTAATGGTGTTTTGTATTCTTACCCAACCAAGATATGTTTGAGTCTGTAAAACCAGGGAGATTAAGGCTGAGCTGTGTTTGATCTTCCTGCTTCATTTCTACCTAGGAGCTACCTATTACTCATAGTAAAGCACTATCTGTGTATTTTATAGATGGAATCAGGTTTTCAGGAGTACAGAGATGCTGTTGATCTCAGGGGAAGTTATGCCTAAAACCATTGAGGAGTTAGTTCAAAATCAATGATGTGTTCAAATCACTTTGTATCCAGTAAGTTGGGAAAGAAGCTTTAAAGTGCAAGGACAAACACCCATCTCTGCAGTTTAACTTTTAGCCCACGCATTAGTGAAGGATTGGAGGTGACAAAGCAGCAGAAATGCTTTGTTTAAGAGCACAAAGAAAAAATGAAAACTATTCACACAAATAAGGTTTAGTAAGCAAAGTAAGCAGCTGGGAAATGGAAATTACTTTTATCCAGATCTGTTATTACACTGTGGATTTTTCATTTATATTGCAATAACATTAAAATGATTTATAATTGGTAGAATAAAAGATTTTCTAATCTATTTGATTTTTACAAATGTAATGTGCTAAGGCAGCAGAGAACAGAAATTTTAATTGTACTATTTTGTGGTTTTGGTATGTATGAAGTACAAGGCAGCTTACACATTTTGAATAGTTGTGTCTGTAAATCATTACCTGGCATTTCAAGTCCTATTTGATCTTTTTCAATAGCATCAGCATGTGCAAGTGAATCCCTGCAAACTTTTTTGAAGGTTTAAATCATAGCTTTCAACTTAAGTGGTGTGTTTACCTTTGTCCTCTTTGAACCGGAATGTTCTGCCAAAGCCTGTAGTTCCAGGTTATGAGTGGCTTTGTAGTTGCAGGAGTGCTTCCAGGTAAGATGTGCAGTATTTAAGAAGATTAAGACACTTGTTAGCTTGCAATACAAAATGAGCTGTTAAAGAGCCCTTAGGCTAATCAAAAAGCAAGTCAAAGTGAGGCCTAGCCTGCAAAGAGGCTGGGGATTATTGAAATTTTACGATCTAAATGTAATTGAATCTGAGGAATGCCATGAAAGTTGGGTTTACCGCTTTAATATGTCAGAAGGGAAATGAGGATAAAGAAACTTGATAATGATGATGAGCACTTTTTTTTTTAGTGCTTTTAAATTAAAAAAAAAAGTTACTAATGGCAGGGAAAAATAAAAACAGTACTAAAACTGAACGCAGTAAGTTCTCAGTGCAGTACCTTGGATCTCACAACAGTCCTTAGAGAAAAATTGGAAGCTCATTCGGGATGAGGGGCTTGCTGTGATGGATAAGAAAAGAAGCCTTTTCCTGCCTGAAGATGAGAATCTACGAGAAAAAGGAGACTGGGGCCAGTTTACCTTATGGCAACAAGGTAAAACATTTTGTATTTCTTCTCTTTCTCCTATCTCATTTTCTCAGACTAATACAGTGTAATAAAGAGTAGCAACACAGTTTTTTCCAGAATCTTTCATGTAATCACTGAATCTGCAGAAGAAGGGAACTAATAAAATAGCATCTGGGATCTCTGTGACAGTGAACAAGAGTTCTTTATTCTAAACCATGTTGTCTTGAAGCACTTCTAAGAATCCCTTGAAGGTAATACTCCTTCAAGTGATACAAGGCTGCCAACATTTTGCATGGTGATGCATAGTAAAGAGCCGCCTGAGGGAAGACGGGAGTGTGGGAGAAGTCGCATCCTCAATATTGTATTGTCAGCGAGGTGAGAAATTGTATGAGCAAAAGAATATGACTTACAGGCTTGCTGCCCTATCCCCTGAGCTGTGCAGAGGGAGGCCCAAGACTTGTAAGTCTCTTCTGAGAGACTTATTTTTATAATCATGATGTTATATAAGACTGCATATGAAAGAGTTCTGTAAAATAAAATATTAAAAGCAATTTATATCAAAATATAATCTGGTGTTGAAACAGAATGAGGTTGGTGGCTTTTTCCATAATTTTTTTCTATGCAGTCTCATTATCGTTTATACTTTTAGAATCATGCTTAAAATATTAAAAGCAACTTTTATCCAAATATAATCTGTTTTCAAAACTGTATGATGTTGGTGGCATTTTTCTTTTCCTATGCAGTCTCATTATTGTTTATACTTTTACAGTAATGTTTAAAGAATTATGGAAATCCTAGTCTTCACAAGTAGCTTAAAAGCAAAGATGTGGAGGCTGCTCTGATATTACAGTGTTCAACTACTGCTGTTTCACAATCTGAAAAATGGGAATAATAATATTTACCAGTCTTTCAGTGTCAGCTCTTTGATAGCTTTGTTGTTTTTTTCAAAGCAGGAAACAAGGAAATGTTTGGTCATTGCCCTTACCAATGCTCTGGCTGTTATTTTCACTAGGAAGAAAAAATGAGAATGCTTGTAAAAGTGTTCCGAAAACATGTGCTTTACTGGAAAGATTCCCTGAAGCTACTGGCTGCAGAAGAGGGCAGGTACCTGGCAAATTTCTTCTTTTTTACTAATTCTTAATACTAGGAGCGGGGGATTTTGAGGAATGTATATGGAGAGATGTATGACATTGGTATATTTAATTATGCCTCCAGCACACAATGGAGTTAACAGTAAAAATATGCCCAGTTTAGCCCTCAGTAAATGTAAGATGAAATAGGTTAGTTGAAACCTTTCTATGGACTCTAGCTGAGCCATTTTACCCTGTAGTTCTTGAGAGCTCATGGTAGTTAAGTAGTTATTTGCTATGGGTCAACCAATAAGTAATGATTCACTAAGCTCCAGCCCTAAGTGACCTGGTCTGGCTCATGGCTAATCCTGCTTTGAGCGGAGGTTGTGTTGCATCCTTTCTAACCTTAATTCTTTTTTTTTTCTGATCTGAACCTAACTTTACAAGACTCATTCAGTGAGCCAGATTCTGACTGTCTACCCCAGCCTGGTTGCATTAGGCAGGAGAATCGCCTCATGGAAGCCAAACAAGAGTACTGCTGTCACATGCTTCTTTCCTAAAGGAAAGGAATTTTACACCCATGAGCTGTGGCCTTGGGTACCAACCCATGTGCCTGGCCTAGCTGGCTACAAATTAACCTCATTAAATCATGCAATAGACTTATATGGTATAAATTAATAGATATGTGGTTGAATGAATGGCCCAGCACAGATACATGTATGTGTAAGACAGAATTTTTCATAATTTTTTTCCAAATTGTTATATTTTATATGTAATAGCTACATGAGAACGACCATCACATTGCAAAATTAAGGATGCAGAAGTTGGAATACACAGTGCTAGCATAATCCTAGTTCAGAGCCTTGGGAATAGGTGTTCACCAGACGAGTACCTTTGATGTGCAGAAGTGCACTAGGTGGCTACTGTTGTGGGAATGAACAAGGCTATTGTTTCATTGATTTGTTGCGAAGTCTGATTATAGTGAATGTAACTGATGAAAGAGGTCCTCACACTGTGTGGTTGACAGCAGGAAAACTGCTTTCTGTGGCATCCATAGCCAAAATTGACCTATCCTAGGGAGCAAAGTCTCTCTGAGAGCTACTATTTTGTTCGCCATTTTTTAGCACCCCAAGTTATCCCCAGAATTTGATTTTCAGAGACATTGTGTACTTGCAGTTATAGCTGTAGTCATGTGTTTTGAACACATAAAATGTAAGATAATATGAAAAATGGTGCTGTAGAAGTCTTGAGTTCATCCGCTTTTGGGGGATGCGTAGGACAATTTTGATCTTATGGTATCCATGCCTCAGATTCTTACTGGTAAATTAAGTTTAAAATATCACCTAGTCTGTACTCACATACAGAAACAATGGGAACAAATCAGGAACTTGGGAGTTGTCTGGTGGATTGACTATTAGGATGCTTTGGGCATGTCATGTACGGACAAAGGTTTACAAAATGTAAAATAATCACTTGCTTAGTGCTGCTCAGGACTGTGTAGAACAATAGCAAGTGATCATATTATAAAAAATTATGTCATTCTTAAAAATAACAGTAAACTGAAAGTAGCGCAGGGAGTTGAGTGTTTCTTATCTCTTTAGAGTTTTAAATTGCAACCATAGTATTATCTATTGGTAGATTGGCAAACAGTCCTATAAATAGGATTATTTATATATAGTACTTGACAACAGTGCATACATTTAATTCATGGGAATATCCAGGCTGATCTGTGTGAACAGATAAAAATGACAGTATCATTCTGCAGTGCTGATATATTCGCATTAAAAAAAATGTTTTTCTGGGATATTAGTAACTATCCTGCCTAGCCAGTTATTTGCATTGCATTCGAGTCTGACAGGGCAATCGAGTTAATGCACCTCAGTGTAGCAGAGGTTAAATCAAGTTCAGGTAAGGTGAAATCTCAGATGGTGGGAACAGCTAAAGCATTAGGCACATGCTGTCTTCTGCTGATTTTGTCACAGCTGGAGAGCAAGTAACACCTTAAACTCTAAGATTTATCAGTGTTACCCTGTCCCAGCCAGATGTGCAGATTTCTCAGTTGAAAAGATGCTTCTCACCACTGCCTTGCATTATTCACACTTCCTCCTGATCCAGTTGTTGTAAAATTACAGAAGGAAGGAATGAGAAAGGGTGTCTGGAGATTACCTAGTCCAACCGCTTGCTCAAAGCTTGATGAATGAGAGCAGATTACTTAGGACTGTGTCCAGTCAGGTTTTGAATGCTTCTGAGGATAGAGACTCTACAGCCTCTCTGGGCAACCTGTTCCAGTGCACAGAAAAAAATATTGGTTTTAATGTTTAAATGGAGTTTCCGGTTTTTCAATATCTGCCCATTACCTCTTTGCCTGTCACTGAAAGGAGCCTGCTTCCATCATCTTTGCTCCTCCCATCAGGTATTTATATGCATAGATAAGATCCTCGCTTTGTGCTTTCTGTTCTCCAGGCTGAGTAGTCCCAGCTCTCTCAGCTTCCCCTTGTAAGTCAGATGCTTTAATCCCTTGATCATCTTTATAGCCCTTGACTAGACTTGCCCTGGTATGTCCATGTCTCTCTCATAGTAAGTAGCATAGAACTGGACCTAGCACTACAGAAATCTCACCACATCTGAGTAGAGGGGAAGGATAATCTCCTTCAGACTGCTGCCAAAGCTCTCCTTACTGCAGCCCCAGTGGCTGTTGGTCAGCTTTGCTGCAAGGGCACATTTCTGGCTCATGTTCAGATTGTTGTCTATGTTGACTCCAGCCTGTTTCTGAGAAGTTGCTTTCCAGGCAGCTGTGCACCAGCTTGTATTGGTACATGGGGTTATTCGTCCCCAGTGCCAAACTTTACCTTTCTTTTTGTTGAACATCATAAGATTCCTGTTTGCTCATTTCTCCAGCCTGACAAGTTCCATATGAATGGCAGCAGGGAAAACATTAGTGTATCAGCCATTCCTCTCCAGTTTTCTGTCATCTGGAAACTTGCTGAAGGGAAGGAACTCTGTCCCATCATCTGAGTCATTTGTGAAGCAATGAAACAGTGTTGTACCCAGCACTGAGCCCTGAAGTATACCTCTGATGAGTGGCCTCCAGCTGGACTTTGTACATCTGTTCACAACTCTTTGAGCCTGGCTTAACTGATAGTTTTCAATACACTTGTCACCTTACCAAGTTTCTATTTCATCAGTTTGTCAATAAGGGTGTTCATGGCAGGCTGTTGAAAGGCTTACTAAAGATGAGATAAAAAATATCTACCAATCTCTCCTCATCCACCAAGCTAGACATCTCACCATAGAAAGCTAGTAAAGTACAATTTCCCCTTCATAAATCCATACTGACTGCTCCCAGTCAAATTCTTTTCCTTTATGAGTTTGGAAATGGTTTCTAAGATTGTTTGCTCCATCAGCATCCCAGGGATTGAGGTGTGGCTGACTAGCCTATAGTTCCCCAGATCCTCCTCCTTGACCTTCTTGAAGATAGGAACAACATTACTCTCTATGAGTCCTCAGGAACTTCTGCTGGTTTCAGTGACCTTTCGAAGATTATTGAGTGTGGATTCACAACATTGTTCAACTCCCTCAGCACTCAAGTGTGGATCCCATCAGGACCCATAGACCAGTTTGAGTTTATTTAAGCATGCCCTAACCTGACCTTTCTTCACAGAAGGCAAGCTGTCTTTGCTCCAGTCTTTTTCACTGGTCTCAGTTGCCTGGGATTCCTGGAAGTCAGTCATGCTAGTAATGACTGAGGCAAAGAAGGCATGTAGTGCCTTAGCCTTTCCCAAATCCTTTATCATCAGATCTCCCGATGTATTTGTAGAACACATGTTGCCCTACACTTCCATCTCCAGATTCAACATCTGGAGAGCTTTGGCTTACCTAATGTTATCCCTGCATGCTCAGAGAATGTTTCTATAGTCTTCCTGGGTTATCTGACCCTGCTTCCACCTCTTGTATGCTTCCTTTTTGTGCTTCAATTTTGTCTGAGTTTCTATGACTCTTGCACATGGAGATGAACCATTCTTGAGCTTGGACAAAGTGATACTTAAAATAAACCAGCTGTCCTAGACCCCTTTTTTCTCCAGCACTGTATTTCATGAGATTTTTCCCAGCAGATCGCTGAATAAGTCCAAGTCTGCTCTTCAGAAGCTGCAGGTGGTAATCCTGCTTTTGCCTTTCTCCCTTCTCTCAAGATCCTGAATTCTGCCATCTCATGGTCCCTCCAGACAAGACTTACAGTCACCTTCACTTCACTTTTGTCATTTGAGAAGGGCTGGCCAGTCTGGCTGAGACAGGCCTTTTCTCCTGTAGTCCATCCTTTTAAACAACAAAAAGGGCTGTAACCCTTTCCATAGTAAAAAAAAATAAATATTCTTCTGATTATAGATAGGAGATAATTATTTCCAGATTGAAATATGAATACTGTTTATTTTAAGAAAAATTAAAAATATGGACTTTCACACATGCACCTGGATGCATCAACACTCCACAAGACATGTTTTCTATAGTATTGAACATGGTTAGGATATGAGAATGAGCAGTTGTTGCCAAGACCATAACAAAAGATGACATTGCACTTTTGGCCCATTATCAGGGGTGAGATGCAATGAAGTCCTGAACTTCTAGCAGTATGGCTGTGAAGCTGAATGTGTTGAAGGCCTGCCTGTCTCTTCTTGCAGATCAAATACTCTGTCATGCACCCAGGGACTCATGTCTGGCCCCACACAGGGCCCACCAATTGTCGGCTAAGGATGCATTTGGGCTTGGTGATACCTAAGGAAGGCTGCAGGATCCGGTGTGCCCAAGAGAACAGGTACGGTTGGATTTTTGGGGTTCTCTCCTTCTACCTCTCTCAAGGCTGAAAAAGGAATGGGATTGCATGTAATTAAAAAAAAAAAAAAAAGTAGGGGATATTTTACTGTTCAGGAGGTGTAATGTATTTCCTTAAACCAGAAGCTTGCACACTAACTCTTGGTACAAACATATAAATATCAGTTCTTAAACAATGCCAAAAGAATCTTTGGAAACAAAGCTGCTCTTCTGTTGCCTTTGCTAGGCAATGGCGACCTGGTTCAGGGACCGCGCGTCGGCCACGCCCCTGGCCGCCCGGGCCATAGGCACACAGACACCAATATGATAGATGGCAAAATGGCGTTTATTGAAGGCAACATGGTATTATATACTACGGGTTAT
>WYDI02009443.1:0-19950 GCA_009867235.2 Psittacus erithacus | reverse complement strand
AAGACAATCTCACCCCTTCCATTATCTCAGCTGTGGAAAAACTGTCCCAGGGTGTCAAACAATTGAAAGACGATCTATCTGATCTGTCCAGCTCCTCATGTGTACCAACATATGTCTCAGCTATTAACAGGAGGTGTCCTATTGTTTGAGAGAGAAGATATGAAAGGTATACTCCAAGGGCCACCCTATGGTTTTACCTGCAGGATCACGGAGAAGACAGGATGACATGGGATAGAAAACCTACTTCAAAGGCTAACATACTCCCACTGAAAGCAAATCACAGCAGCTGTCAAGAAAACAGGAAACTGATGAGAAAATGTAACATCATAGGGAACGTACGGATTTGGTTTCAAGATCAGTGAGGTGATCAGAAGGCCTGAATTTCTGGTTCATCTTTAATACTGAAAATGCACCATCATCCATAGAAACATTCCAGAAATTTCTCTCTTGAGGCATACTTTGGCTTTAATAAAAAAATCTTAATAGTAAGAATTAAGATGGGGAAATTCACAGCATAATGCTCACTCTGGGCTCCAGCACAATTGTATATTGATCTGATTAAATCAGGTTGGGATGATAAAAATGGTAGCTGCTGCCTTTTTTTGGTAAACATCCAGGGGGGAATACCAAGTGGCATTTACTTTGTTCCTATTTCGTGTCTGTTTCAGATTTCTCCAGGGTCTCTTTCCTGTCTACAGTTATTCTTAGATCTACTTACAACATGGTTTTAGAGACTGCATTGTACCTGCAGCAAAACCAAGAGAGAACTATAAGGCTATGCAGGTCCTTAAAAATAAGATGTGGTAATATAAGAAGTCATCTTCTTACAGCCACACACAGAACTTAGTTAACATCTTCCTGCAGATCTTCCATCTAACCATGCACCTACTTTTAAAAGTAGTATATACAAAAGAATGCATTATAGGCAATAATCAAATTAATCTTAAATCTTGATCTGCCAGTTTAGCTGTAGAAACACAAGGCATTAGTTTAGGCCCTGAGGTTCTCAGGTTTAGTTAAAGGGAGGTGCTAAACAGATTCCAAGGCTAATTTCTGCATGTACTGCACTCATCTGGGAATATACAACTTCTGTGGAGGGGAACTGTGTTACTGGGCAAGACCACTGGCAAAAACAGGCTGACCATGTGACTGATGGAAAAGGTGTTTTTAATTTTTTTAATTAAACTTCTGTGTTTCCATAATCTTATCAAACAGCTTATAGAGTTAAGATAGACTTAAAGTAACTTAATTTAAGTGTGAGAAAGATGTTCCACATTTAAATCCATCATCCAAACTCCTTTTGAGTCAATAGAGTGCATTATGTGACTAATCATGCTCTGGAATTTTTCATATACAAATTTTTTCAACTATCCAAGCATTCAAACATGCATTCCACTCAACATTGATTGTAAAATGATTTTGGGATACTTAGCTTGGATTTAAACACTTATCATGTCGAAGAACAATATTAAGAACAATGGGAACAATTGTCATTTTGTCTATATAGTACATTTCTTGGTTACTGGAGAGCTTCCTTCAAGGACTGAAACTGAACTTACTGTTTTGTTTTCCTGGTCAGATTTGCTGAAAAACAAACACCTTCGCTGCATCAAGCTGAGATAAAGATTAGCTCAACAAACCTATGCAAATTCTTAGCTTGGGTATTTATTTGGTTTTACATACCCAGATGTCATGTAAGCCTTTCAAATATTGTTACATTTTCAAATGGATCAATTCAATCACTGCAAAACTATGTTTGGGAACAACCAGTCAGATTTTGAACATCTGATTGATTTCGCTTTTATAATACTACCTCATTTATTGTGTAGAAATATTCACAAGGAAAGGCTTTAGTGCTCTGATATGTTTGGAGAATAGCCATTTCTTCATGAAAATAAATGCATTTGCAAACATTCAAAAATTATTTCGGCCAAAAGGACAACACCTACTACTGTGATCACTGCAATGGTTGATTCAGCCGAAATCCCCTGCCCTTGGAATTCCTTTATCTTCTTTAGTGCTGCTCAATTAATTTTCAAGAGAAAATGGATCTTTTAAACAAATGACCTGGCTGCTTGCCGTAGGGGAAGTTTCCCCTTTTGCTAGAGGGCTCAAGGTCCTTGATTTTTTCCTCCCTCTCTTTTTTGGCTCATTTGACCCATATATAACATTAAGCAGCTTCCTGGCTGACAGACAAGGCCATCTCATCATACAGTAAATGGTAATACACTCCATTGCACAGTAAGTTTAAAATCACAGTCCCACTGAGAAAGCTGTGTTCAGAAATTAAATGCCTCTTCTGAAAGATATCAGCCACCAGCTAAACAAGTGAGTGGGGGAGAGCCCACCTACCCTAGCAGCAGTTTCAAGGGAACTTCTTGCAGTCATGCAGAGGAGAATACTTCCATGGAGTGTTCTTCTCTGGATGTTTGCACTTCTTTGTGCTCATTCTGTCCTATTCTATAATTACCTCTCACCCTTCAGATGTTGCTACTTCTACCCCTTCCTACCCCTTCCCACCCCTTCCCAGCATCTAGACATGCACTTGCAGCTTGTATGGAAGACAGTATTAATTTTTACCCATTAAAGCGTCAGTTTGGTGAAAATGACGGATGTGCGTTTGGATGTTGTGTGGTATAACAGCCATACATTGTTGTAGCCACAATTCAGTCAAAAAAATCCAAAAGTATTTCAGAGACCAAAAATTTTATATCAATAGTTAGTGGGTACAGCCACTTCTTGCTGTTTTGTTTGTCCATTTGATTTTTTTTTTATTTCATAAACCTTGGGACTAGATATAGAAAATATTAAAGAATGCTCATATTTAGTACAGAACAACTTGTTTCAGGTAGCAAAGATTATTTTCTTTATATAAGGAACACCAGAATTAGCATATTTTTCAGTGGAGAATGAGACAACCCTAATCCATGCAAAATCAAAGGAAAGAACTGTAACAGCTCTTCTTATTTAAGTATTTGTAAACTTTTTTAATGGTCATAAGTGAGAAGCCCTAAGAGAAAGAGATTACTGATCTATCAAGATCATCAGAAGAGTCAATGTTCTGGATGAGACTGAAAGAATATTTCAGGGTTTACCATGTGACAAGGAATGAGAGCCTGATATCACTATTGGACAGCCATTGCTGAGCTAATACGCAAAATGAACAACCTAAGAAAAAGAAAAGATATTTGTTATATTCATCAGACATAGTTCATTGTATAATTTCAAGTAGCCTATACTCTTCATGTGCACATAGCTATAAAAAATATGCAATGGAAAATGTGCATATATGAAATAATAAAATACAATTCCAGAGGCAAGTGGCTAATTATTCACCTTCCTTTGCTCAAATTCAAAATTTGCTCTAATTGTTGTGGATTTTTTACAGAATCTGAAAACTCTCATCACAGTCACTTTATCTAAATCTCAGCCACAACATTGCATGCAACATTAAGCAAAAATAACAAGTAAAGGGGAAAAAGGCATTTACGCCTTTCCTTAAAAGCATTAAATTCACTGGAGCAGAAATTATGTGCAAAAGCTTATCATCAGCTATCAGCCAGATGTGAAAATATCCTGCACTCAGAAATTTAACAGGGTACAGATGGTACAGCAAGCAAAATGCCCAACCCAGAATTCCATGTCCAAGAATTATAAACATAAACCAAATTATACATATGTGTATATATATAAGTTTCAGTGCAAAGAATATAAGTTTAAATTTTATCCCAAGGGTAGAAGTTTAATTGACTGCATAAGAGCATAACATGGGAGTTGTGAGGTGTGGAAAATATCAGCCCTGCTGGTATGTTTTAAATGGAATATAAATGGGAAATAGATGAGGTAGGAAGGCTAGCCAAGGCATGTTTATAATATCCCAGATGTAGGATGAAAAATGTTTGGGCAAAGATTTTCCCAGCTGGCATAATAAAATATCTTTGTATTTCGGGAAGGACTAGCCAGTCAATAATGATATTTTACCTAAAATATTATTAAAGAACAAATACGGGTAGAAAACAATAAACTAGAATCCAGAAATCCTCACAAAATTAAAATCTGCCATCTTTTTTTAGGAAGTACTGCCTTCCTAAAAAAAAGGATCAAGAATCTAGTATAATACCTCTGTAGGTCACTGGAGAAAGGTAGCAAAGATCCATTTCATGTAGATTTTATTAATGTGGAAAATTTTTTAGGCACCAAAGGAAGTGATAAGTAGTCTTATAAAGGGGAAATACATCTAGTGTGAATCTGAATCTTAATAAATATTTATCTTTGACATAAAATTGAGTGATTGCATAAACAAGACTTTTCCTTAAACATTGAAGTGACAAATTCTGAGGAACCTGAACCTGAAATCTATATAAAAAGGATATACATTGTACTGCACACTTTTCTGACATTGTTTTGAACCTTCAGTTTTTGATAGAGACTTATTACAGGTAGCGGAGTTTAAGGGAAAAGATTTTTTCTACTCACTCTGATAGGGAAGGAAAAAAAAGCTCTAATAGGGTAATTTATGTTCTGACTTGGTGACTTTTTTGTTACACTTCTTCAAATATGTTTTATATACAATCTTTTAAAGGAGCCTAAGAAGAAAATGGCATGGGAAGTAGGTCTGTCATGTCATGAATTTATATTGCTATGCAACCAGATGCATTTGGATTACGGTAAATTGTGGTGCAACCAAAACTATAGGGAGACATGTAGGCTTCCTAGGTTCGTTTGGGAGTTTGGTTGTCTGTTTTTAACACTTCCAAACATTAAAGTCTGCTCAGAGCTCACTTTGCGAGCCTGGATCTGATGGCAATGGAAATAGTGAAGTTTCACTTTTGGAAGCTGGAATATTGAACACAACAGAGCTCTAGGAATCAACAGAGCAATTCAGATTTATCTGTGGACGGAAAAGTGGAGACTGGAGAAGGATCAATCATAGTGAATTTGCTTGACTGACTTGGAAAACTAAGGACAGTTGCTTTCCCATGCCCACTGGTCCTCTCAAAAAACTGAATTCATAAGCGTTATTGTAGAATCATCGAATTGCAGAATGGTTTGAACTGGAAGAGGCATTAAAGACCAACTAGCAGTATGATTTCGGATCATTAGACATATTTACAAATACATATATGCTTTAGCATGTGTTTTCAGTAGTGCGTGGACAAGACTTGCTGAGAGTGCATTCAATCCCACTGTCCATGTCGCTGACAAAGATATTAAACAGTGCTGGTCCCAATACCAACCCCTGAGGAATGCCACTTGACACTGGTCTTCACTTGGACATCGAGCCATTGATTGCAAAGCTTTGAGTGTTGCCACCCAGCCTATTCCTTATCCACTGAGTGGTCAATCCATCAAATCCTTATCTCTCCAGTTTAGACACAAGGATGTCATGCAAGATAATATCAACAAGCCCAGGTAGATGATGTCGGTTCTCTTCCACCAATGCCGTGGCCCCATTGTAGAAGGTCACAGACTTTGTCAGGCATGATTTGCCCTTAGTGAAATCTTGTTGGCTGTCACCAGTCACCCCCTTATTTTCCATGTGCCTTAGCATAGTTTTCAAGAGGATCGGCTCCATGATCTTGCCATCCACTGAAGGGAGACTGAATGGCCTGTAGTTCCCTGGGTCTTCCTTGTTTCCATTTTTAAAAATGTGCTATGTTTCTTTTTTTATGCTCACCAGCAGGAACTTCACTGAACTGCCACAACTTCTCAAATATGATGGACAGTGGCTTAACCACTTCATCCACAAGTTGCCTCAGGACCTGCAGATGCATCTCATCAGTTCCCATGGACTTGTACACCTTCAGGTTCCTTCGATGATCTCAAACCTGATCTCTTCTACAGCAAGGGGTTCTTCATTCTCCCAGTCCCTGCCTTTGCCTTTTGTGACTTGGGCAGTGTGGCTAAAACACTTGCCAGTGAAGACTGAGACAAAAAAGCTCATTAGGTACCTCAGCAAAAAGTATTACCTAAAGATGAAGAGGACATATGCATTTATGCTGAGTGTAAAATACCAGAAAAATCAATGACTGAGAAATAAAAGAATGGGAGACATTCAGTTTATGATAAACTAAAATCAGTAAGGAGAAATTCTTACTTCTAGAAAACATACACAGTAATGTACAATGCCTGTGATTATTTTCTTGAGGATAATTTCTATACAGTTAACAACGGCAGGCTAAAAATGCTTAAATTAGTTACCTCTGAGTGCTAAATTCTTTCTTCCCCACATTTCAGGACTCATAGTTGTGACTATTATGATTTTTAACATGTGAACTATCAGTGAGGTTGTGTCATCTCTTTTTTAACAGGAATAAAATATACTTTTTTCCCTAATACACATCTGAAAAATAGTTTTTAGATCTAGGACAAATTAAATTAATATCCTGCTATCAATACATATAGGAAATGCTTCATATATTGTCACAAATGTCATTGCACAAAAGTGAAACACTGAAGCATTAAAGAAATATTAGACATCCATCATTGCATAAGAAAATGTTTTTCTTCTTAATGGCAACAAAAAAACTGGTGCAAATTTATTTAAAAAGAAGAGAGTCATGATTTCTTTTTTGAGGAAGTTTATAGTAGTGCATATGGATATTTCAACATTTCTGCATATTCCAAAGAAAAAAGAAAGGTGAGAGAAATAGGCCTATGAGGACTGTGCTGATGTTATGTTTTTTGTTACATTCAAGGAAGTTATTTTCCCTCCTTCTTTGTTCTTCCTTTATGGATTTGGTTCCTATTATCTTTATCTACTGAAAGTCCACAGTATTTTTAATTTTTATCCTTTATATTAACCTTCAAAAGAAAGAAACTTAAAGAACAGGAGGGGGATGAAAGAAATGTCTGTTAAATTATTTGAATATTTAAACTTTCATGAAGGTGGAACAGATCTGATGTTCAATAGTCCAGACTAAATATTCATGTTCACACATTGTACCATCAGAGTTATAAGGAATTGAGCTTCCAGGGTGAAAGAAATAGGAAGCATAATTTTTTTAAAATTATTTTTATTTTTGTGTCAGTACTCTGAAATCACTCATTCTGATTTAAACATCAGAAAGAGTGCCTTTACAGAAAGTTATGTGGTGCAAGTGGTCTGTGTAACCATCAACCTTCTTGTCTGCATGTGGAATGAGTGTATGTATTTTTTTTTGTATTTCCTAAGCAACCCCCTTGTCTCCATCTTTCAAAAGATCTTTCAAACAGCGTTAGATGTTAACCTCTTTATTGATTGTAATTACTGCTAGTGATGAAGTTATAGGTCTGTTGAGTGTTCCTGTGACTGGTCAAGTATTCAATTGAAAGGGGTCAGGAATTCTCATTAGTATGTCAATTATTTGTGTTTTTCTGTAAGACCGTGGTCAATTGATTGAAAGAAGATCAATAAAGGCCCGTGGGATTGAAAGATTTTACAAGGAAGTAACCAAATTGTATAGAATTGCTATTATATAATGAGTATCTTTGAGTAACAGCATAAGCCTCTTTCTATGCACAGTACATCAAGGGAAAGGCTTTCCTATGATATAGATAAAAAATGGCCACATTAAAAGTAACCTGTTATTGTACAGTACAATTAACAGATACATCCATATTATTCTGTCTTTTTCTGTATTATTTGTATTCACTAAAATGCCCCTCACAAATCTTTTAAAATACAAGACAGGACTGAGAGATCTTTATTAAAAATCTTCCTTCTTATGCCACAGAAGAGTATATTCCACTATTGTACCCATTTGAAATATCTTTCCTGGAAGTACTATCAAAGGTTCCACAGAGTTTCTTAGGGTTGTACATAAATTTATAATGCCAGTTTTGCCCTGAAATCATAGAGAGAACAGACAAAGGCATGGAACGGGCCTACCTGAATCCAGAATCTTACCTAGATTCACCTGTCTAGAAAAGGAAAGAGAATCTTTGCTGGCAGATTGGCTGACTTGGTGTTTCACACTTTAGATTGATAAACTTGAGGGGTAGGGTCCAAAGATGTAAGGCTTGTGTACTCATAGAAACAGGTTGGACAAACACACCTATCAAAGTAGTGAGGAATATTCCCCAACCCTCCAAAAAGGTACCACCAAAAAGGTGAAACAGTCAACACTGCAGCTAAAGTTCCTCCGTGTCAATGCACACAGCATGGCTGACAAATAGGAAGAACTGGTAGCCATGGTGCAGCTGGAAAAATATTATCTCATCACTGCACTGAAACTTGGTGAGATGAATCACATGGTTGGAGCACTGCAGTTGATTATTATAAACTGCTCAGGACAGAGAGGTAAGGAAGAAGGGATGGGGAAGGAGAGGGGTGCCCTCTTTGGCCAAATCAACAAAGGAAACCTCATGGTTGGTGTTTACTACAGGGCAACTGATCAAGGAGAACCTGTCAATAAAGTATTCTTCAGCTACAGAAAGTATCATGCTTCATGTCTCCATTGCTTTGTACCCATCTGTTAGATACTGGAATATAGTGGTAAGGTCTCACTTGTGCCTCCTTTTCTCAAGGCTGAGCAAACCCAGTTCTCTTAGCCTTTCCTCATATGGCATCCTTCCCAGTCCTTTGGTCATCTTTGTGGCTCTTCTCTGGGCCCTGTACAGGCCTATTCGCTATTTTTTGTTTTTCAGGGATCAATGCTGAACACAAAATTCCAAGTGTTGCCTGACAAGTGCTGAGTAGAGTAGGATAATAACTTGTTTGTCTGGTGATGTCTGTGTTGATGCAACCTAGCATCCTGTTGGCTTTCTTTGCTGCAGCACCACACTGTTCGCTCACCATGAGCTTGTTGCCCAGCAGGAAATGCAGGTCACTTTCCACAGAGCTGCTCTCCAGTCAAGTAGATCACAGCTTATCCTGCATTCTTGGATTGTGCTTATCCTTCCTCTTGAAAGTATTACTTTTCTTTCTGGTGGAGAATATAATTTAAATTATGGTAGAAAAAGAAGCAATAGGTAATACAATTTAACCCATTAAGTTAAATCCTCTTTCTGCTTCCAAGTTCATTTCCACATTTTCAAGTTCATTCCATAAAAAAAGCACTCACAGCACAAGGAAAATAAGATGCTGGACTTCTCGCTCCAACTGTTTGAGCAATGCATTTGTCTAGAATTGTTTTGGTTTCCTTCCTCTGCCTAATTCATTTTGATATTCTCTTCCTTTGTCATGTACCACTAAAAGAGAATCGAGTGAAGATTGATTGATACCCCTGATGATATAATATTGTACTGCTTGGTTGCTAGGAAACTTTCTAGGAAAGAAACTCTTTAGAAATAAAGAATGTGCACAATTATGTCCAAATATTCAAATTATATTTGTTTTCTGGGAACATTGTGAAGAAACAAAAATCACCCGTGGAAGTGCTACAAGGAAATTAATAAAAGTATGTGCAAACAGTAACAAAGTATGTCTATGTGCTTATGATTTTTTTTAATGTAAAAAATAAATTATATTTTACAGTGTCTCTAAACTCTCTTCATCACTCTGAAAATATTATTTGTGCTGAAAATCTCTTTTGTATTTCATTTTTCTGTCATATCATTTAATACTGTGTAATATTTTGAGGATATATTGTCCATTTCTATACAGTGCTTTTCCCAAAATACAAAGTAGAACATTGTACTATATAGCTGAATTGATGGATTCAGATTAGAATCAGCTAAAATGCGCTTACTTGAACAAGCCAGTAATTATGCTGAATCATGTAATGTGTCTCTAGAGCCACTCTATTCTAGTTTGTTAAAAAAGAGCAGCTGACTCTGAAAGCATTCTGTTTACCAGCTATTTTGCTATATTATATATTTTTCAATATTTATCTTCCATTGTTCTTTACTACTACGAACATTTACATGAAAACAGGACCTTTGTTTTTCAGGTGTCCAGCTGCTACCACTGCTTATTTTCAGCCAGAAGTCATAATCCAGTGTTTATGTCATCATCCTAACATTCAGAGGAATCTGATGAATTGACATTAAAAACAAACTGAAAGCACCCTCAGATTCTATCTTCAGATGTTATTTAAAAGGAGAAACTAATGAACTCTCAATCACAAAACCTTTATTCTTACAAATGCTTATAATAAGGCACAAGTAGGAAAACAGTAAGAAGAATCAGCAACTCTTTTAAAAGGCATGAAGGTTACAATAGGGAGATAGGGAACTAGAGTGGAGAAAGTGGCTTTTGCTATGGTAACACCACCTACACACCTACACCTTTTAAATTCTCTAACATCTTCAAAACCTATGCTGATTTTACTTAACTACATGAATTTCTTTTTCAGACAAGTTCTCACTTATCAAGTAGGATACCAGGAGAGATATTGTCATGGCTTTGAGGGGACAGGAGCATTTGCACTCTAGACAAATTCCTGTCATTTAAAGTAAAACACACTTTTACAGTTGGCTTTGGCAGGACACAGATTTATGTTTGGAAGCAATTAATGGATAATGAACTAGAACTGTCATTCCAGATATTCATAGAAATATTTGAATAAACCCCCTTTTTAATTAAAAAAAAAAAAGAAAAAAGGAAAAAAAGGAAGACATTTAAAGCAGCTGACTAAACTCTTTCTCTACTTGGCACAGAGGATCAGTACCTGCAGAAGACAGTTCTCCATTACAACAGGTGACATAGATGACTAGCTTAGGGATCTTAACTTTCAGTTAACTGGCGACGGGTAAGGGAAGTCGCATTCCAAGCAATAAATACAAAAATGTGGTCTGGGAAATAGAGCTGGTTTTCATTATTTCCATGATGCCAGTAAAATAGCTGTGTGTTTGTATAGTGTGGAGTAAGGGATTACAGCTGTACATACACAAGTCTAAAGAGCATGCAAGTTTGCGGGTAAACACATAAATAATACTAAGCAGAAAGTCAACACATTGGTGATTTCTTTTTCATGTCTGCTTTCCATGTGTTTATATTGATGATGAACTGAACAATCAAATATTTAGACTGATAATATATAAATCTTATTAAGATGACAGAGCTCCTCAAACGAAAGAAATTTGATTGCCCCTGTCGATGTCCTGTGGCTTTCATTCTCCAGTTAAGTTAAATTTTCAGTTGGATTAATAGGATGAAACATGGCCAAGAACTCCCATAATTACTGCAGTTTCCTACTTGTCCATGTACACAAATTATTATTTATCACAACAAATCTAGTCCAGCTAGCAAATGTGCAGGGAAAAGCAACCTGGAAGAATAATAGTATGAGGTTTTAAATCTACAAACCATAATAAGTGTTCAGGAAGCATTTCTAAAACTAAATTTTATGAAGATTCTTATTATTGTTTACTCCTGAGACACTTGCATTCAGCTGTCTTAGACCAAATTATAATTCTGAGATTTTTTTCAGCCATCATGATTCACTTTTCAAAATGAAAATTTAAGTTCTTAGCCATGAACAGTTTTATTGCTGTTGACTAGTCTGAATGAGGATTGCACAAAGCAACTTAAAGTTGCTTTCATTTGTTTTAATTTTTTCCTTTATCTTTTGTATTTTCAGCTGTGTTCACTTTCTCCTTTCTTCATCCTCCCTTCCCCATCTCTTGTAATTTGGTCTGCCTAATTTCTCAGAAAGCTGGTGTTACCTGCAGTTTGGGGGCATGATTCAGAGAGATTTTGCTGGTAGAACTTCAGAGGACAACATGGAAAGGACTAGGTACTAAATGAGTTTAAGCCTCAGGGGAACCTTGATGTAGTATAGAGAGTTTATGAGGACTTCCTATTTCATGTGATTACATGAAATTCCTGACAAGTGCTTATTTGCAATGAAAAACAACTAACAGCCTTTGTCACATATCAATATTTATAATTAATACATTTCTTTGTCAAACTTAAGTTGCGCTATTTACAATATATGATCTACTATTGCCATGTAACTGCGTTTGAGAAAAAAGCTCTAGGATTAAGCACAGGAATTTCTACATCAGTCCTTCCTATAACCATTAGAGCTGGATTTCTATCAGTGTTCCAACTGCTCAAACATGCAATAGTGTACATGCTTGAAAACAAATGAAAAGCAGCTTCCTCAATTCTCAGTTTGTTATTGTGTATGCTTCTTTGTGTTCTTCTTCAAAAACTTGTTAAACACATTGCTTTTTGCTCAGATTTTGTCTTTTTTCAGGAACATGTTCTAATAGACCCACTCTTTCTTTTCAGGTTTAGAACTGACAACTCTATCAAAAAGATTTTCTAAGAGGGATTAATGAATTCCGTGAATCTTTAATCTATAGCAATGGACACTTTCTTTTACATGCTAATTAAAAATGACAGTTTAGCCACTGTTACTGGCTTTTTAGTATTCTGAGTTTAAGTCATACTAATGATAACTTTTTTGTGCTACGTAAGGTCCTAGTAGATTACTACTTTACCTTCTAGATCGATTTCCTCATGGACCAGTACTGAACACACACTTATTACAGAGTTTCTTCCCACATGTAAGCTGCAAGTAGGCTCAATTATTAACTATACTTTTGGGCTCATGGGGTTTAGATTTTCATTTCATTTACAGCGTCTTTGCAGCACTCACTTGACACAAAGAGTTTCTAAGCAATCTCAAATATTTCAGCTGTCAGGATGTTTTGGATTGTCAGGAAATTTCTCTGCTTCCTAGCTTTCAAACAAAGCATTTCAAAATGTCTAATGAACATAACATATAAACATTTTTAATATAATACAACAATATGACTTTTATATAGTAAAGTTCTATAATTACATATCATGTTGACATAATTATTATGTATATTTTGCAAAATAAATACTAAGGAATAGTATATGTACATAATAGGAAACATATTTAATAGATTTTCCCAAATGTTTTATTTTCATTAAATGATTTTTGTCATGGAAAACACATTCTATGAGCTTTTTTTAATCAATTATAGAGAACATTCCTCAAAATTCTTTGGTGACACATTTTTCCACATCCCATTTCTGTGCCTCTCTGTTCTCTTAATACAAAGTGAGAACACTTGCTGTTCTACCAATATTTGCCAGTCACAAGAGCCATTCAAGCTTCTTTAACACTGCATCAATCAGAGTTAACTGACCCTAAACATCAGAGTTCACATTTCTTTCCTAAACCACTTAATTTTTTGCAGTCTCCAAATATATTGGAGGTAGCACAAAAAGATTTTTATGTGTGATGAAAATAAAACTGTAATTTAAAATTACGCAAGATTTAACTGGCCTTCTGCATGTTTGTTCAAATGTGTTTGCTGAATAATAACAATTGCTGGCAATGTGGCAAGGAAGGTGCTAATTTAGCACACATAATCTGGTACTGACCTTTTATTTAAAATGTTAGAAATGGTATGGTATCATAAGTCACCACATGAATCATCTATTTGTGCTTTATTTTGCCTAAAGGCACGTGAATATAGTCTTATATTAAATGGATTTTAATTGCCCTTAGCTGCGCAAAGAGTTGAGTACTTTGAATGTGAGAAATTCTGATCATGTTTCTGTACAAGAATTGAATACTGACGTCTTTGATAACATCTGATTTATAAAAGTTAATGTAAGAATCAAGGTACCAGAAAATTACTTGCTTTTTAACATGCTCCTTTTTTGCTTATTCAGGTTCAGAATTTAAAACAAATATATTTGAAACAGAACTTGGATCTGAATTGTACACAAACTTGTTAATGCAGTGCTGCAGGACTAGGAAGCTTTGTTTGCTTGAATTTTTGTAGCTTCACTGAGTTTTAATCTACTGCTATACACAGTTTATATAGCTATTTCTCAAAGGCTTTTAAAATAAATTTTAAACCCAAGGTTGTGATAATATCAGTTGCACTAAGTAGCAACTTATGCCACAGTCAGTCTCACTTAAATGTATTGAGATAAATGAATTGTGTAGAAAGACAACAAAATCTGGTCCTATATCAGCTGTTGGTTTCCATATTTATTTATTTTCCCTTCCATCATTAATCCTGTTAAAGGCCAGTAGCAATCAAGCTTAGTTCTCCTTCAAAAAAACCCCCAAACAAGCCAAAACTCAAAACCCACAATCCTCTCCTCTATTTTCAACTTTGCTTGGCTTTCTTTGCTTCTTATTGTATGATAATAAATTAAAGTTCCCTGGTAAGGGAACCTCAATCTATCCCATTCCTACCAGTTCGATGCCAGTACTAGCAAGAGATATTGTCATGGTTTAAGCTTAGTTGCAAATTAGAAAACCACGTAGCCTGCTCGTTCCCTCCCCCCACCTGTCCCCTGCCCTCCCCGCTCCCGGAGGGATGGGGAGGAGAATCGAAAGAATGGAACTCCCACGGGTTGAGATAAGAACAGTACAGTAACTAAGGTATAACACAAACTACTGCTGCTACCACCAATAATAATGACAAGGGAAATAACAAGGGAAGAGAATACAATCACTCACCACCCGCTGACCGAGCAGAGAGCTAGCCCTTCCAGGTAACTCCCAATTTACATCCTGGCCATGACTTGCTGTGGTATGGAATACCTTTTTGGCTAGTTTGGGTCAGATGTCCTGCCTCTGCTTCCTCCTGGCTTCCCCTCCTCCCTGGCAGAGCATGGGACTCAGAAAGTCCTTGGTCAGTCTAAATATTCTAAGCAGTAGCTAAAAACATTGATATTATCAGCACTGTTCCCAAACTGAAAGTCAGAAACACAGCACTGCACCAGCTACTAAGAAGGAGAAAAATGACTGCTACGGCTGAACCCAGAACAGATATCCAGAGCCAGGAGAGAAATTGCAGGTCAGCAGGACAGCACCTGAAGAGCAGCACAAAGGAACTCCAGACAGTAAGCTGGAGTCAGGGGCCCAAATTAAATGCCTCTATGCAAACTCATGTAGCATGGGGAATAAATAAGAAGAGTTAGAGATATGCAGGTAGCTGCAGCGCTTTGATCTTATCAGCATCACTGAGATGTGGTGGGATGCCTTTGATGACTGCAGTGTTGAAATGGAAGGTTACAGGCTCTTCAGAAAGGAAAGGCAGGAGAGACGAGGAGAGGGTGGGTTGTTGTTTTGGTTTTGTTTGGTTTTTTTGTAGTCTTTCTTATTCTTTTCATTCAGTTTTCATTTCTGGGTTTTTTTTTAATACCTGGACAATTACATGACTTGTCAATGGACTACATCCCCAAAACATTAGTTGGTATTAATTAGTGCAGAAAAGAACAAGGATAAAAAGATCACACACCCCCCTCACCAGAAGCAACCATGACTTTATCTTCCTTAATTTTCTTTTTTACATGTTAAGTAAGAGAGAAAAAACACATTCAGGTATGGAAATACTTTTTAAAATTTATATTTTCCTATTTTTTTTTCTGTTAGTAATATACATTGCTCACTGGCTCTTTGATCAATGTGTACAAGGTGGCATAATTTGCTAGTTGATGAAGCAAGTATTTTTAATTATTTGAGACTGCTATTTTTTATAATAGGTAAATGAACCTATTTGAATAAGTTAAGAATCTAAGACAGGACCCAAATCTTTGCATGCCCATATCACTGGAAAAAGCCCACTGAACTTTCTGAATAAATAAAGTTACTTTTATCTTTAATTTTTGTACATGTTGAGATATTTTTGGCTTCTGCTACTGTGAGAAAGAGGCAAAAAATAGGAAAGATATGTGCCATGGTTTTGTCTAAATGTTCTCATTATATTTCTACATAACTATGTGTATGTTGCCTTTTTTGCAGAAACCCAATTTATAGGTAGTTTAGAGCATACCGTATTGCAGATAGAGGTCTTTAAATACACATATGACATTAATCACAACTGAGTTCATTCAGAATCTCTTTAAGTAAATCGACAGTTCATTAGAAGGCTGTAAATTACAATCTAACACATGCTGCACATGTTTTGAAATTAGGGTCCTATCAGATATCTGGTGATATTCAACTGATCACTAATTCAAAACCTGAACATTAATGAAGATTCTTTGAGGTACAGCTCTAGGCTTCTCTGATTAGAAAACTTATATTCTAGAGTCTTTCAAGTCTTACACTGACAAGGAGAAAATAAGGTAATGGCATAAATAGGAAAGGATTGTGGATTTCAATTTCTGTCTAACTAGTTTTAAATTATATTTTTAAAGAATAGTTCTACTCATGTTTGTAGAATGAAGCTTTATGTCTTCAGTAGGAGGAAATATCTCCTTTCACTTTTCCTTTCCTTTCAGTACAGCATCACAATGATATGAATTTGTATTGTTGGCTGGAGCTTATGCCTCAAATAACATCACCAATATGTAAATTAAAAGTAGTAATTTAAAATTAAATTAAAAGAAATAGTAAACTTAAAGAATTAAGGAACATTACAATAATACAAAAAAAAGTCTCAAAGTCTCAGCAGTCAATACAATTAGCACAAAATTACTTGGTAATTATTATACAACATAGGAAAACACAAATTCTAACATGTTGGTCATATGGTGCGCTTTTGCTTATGTTTTGATGTTAGAATTTTAGACTTTCTATAGCAGTAATAGTTTTCAAAATTTGAAAGAAAGCAAGCATTCTAACTGACTGAATATAAAATGAAAAAGTTACCAGGGGCATGCAACATATATCTCCAGGTGGTTTTATGTGAAGAGAATGGGAATGAGACCTTTTTAAAGGTTAGTCTCTTTATCTCAGGAAGGTTAGATTTTAAGTACCCATCTATTTCTCATTTTCACTTCACTGTTTGCACTAGCCCAAGGCTAAGATTCCAGTTGGTTTCCAGTTTCTAAGATGATCTCGATCATTGCTTCACCTTTAAACTAGTTGTTATCAGTTTTTACAGCTAATTCTTTCACCAACTGAATGTGAATGTGAAGATATATATTGATGAATGAGATGTCCAAATTTTAAAGGGCCCAAATCTCCAGAAGAAGAACTAGTTTGAGATTACAGCTGTCTTGAACTGACTCATAAATTAAGATTTTCTAAGTTTTGTCTCAATTGCTTAGGATTTAAATTGCCTCCACAAATGGAAATAAAGTTCAGAAATCTACTAAGGAGCCTCCACTGATATTACTCTAGATTTTTTTTCTTGACTGCATTGCTACCTTTTTCTTCTCTGATATGTGGCTGAATGTCTTGGTGGACATCTTTGTTCAGCAGCCATTAACATACCTAGTGTTACATCTAGACGCTTTTCTTTATTGTGAACTTTAGCAGGTCCAGAATTAAGCAAATTGTAATTAAATACATATTAAAGATCATTCTGAATGAGTTAGTTCACATATTCAAAACAGTATGCACACGTTAACCCACATAGATTAATCAAAAGTTATCAGGCTAGTTATCTTCGCAAGTGTGCTCCAGAGCAGTAATTTCTACTCCAGTGTGCAATTGTTCAGTCAGTTTTTGATTCTGTATGCTTATCATATTTTCTGCAAATGAGCCCCCAGAACCATAAGAATACCTTGAGTCCTTCAGCCAGGAGTGGTATATAAACAATCTGTGTAACTTCGAAGCCAAACCCCTTTATCACTGTGTGAGTGAAAACACCCTTGGGCCAGAGCTGGATTTGGAAATACTGAAATGTATATTTTTTGTATTTGACAATGCTGTTCAACCTTCCAATGTCTAAAATATCTTTAAATAAATATGTCAAAGTTTCGTCACAAATTCTATTTTAGCTAAACATAAAATTTCCCACAAAATTAATCCGTCTCATCCCGATAACACAAGAGACACTCCAAATCCTAACCTGTAACCGAATTTCCACTTTTTGTATTTGACAAACATCTAGAAATTGCATCTGAATTTAAATCACCTCCTCTTTCTTTCCTCACTTGTCCATGTTGTACTCTTCTTTAAAAAATATTTGTAATCTGCTGTGTTTCACCACCCTGCATGATACTTCATTATAGTCAAAGTGCTAACTTCTAGGTCTTTAAATGGCTCTTCTGCCAGAAAATGTGCTTATTGACAAGTAAAACTGAATAGTCCACACCTCCCCATTAGATCAAATGTAATTCTAACCTATGTGGTTCAGAAACACAAGATTAATACAACCTGGAAGCCACCTCTGAAGTTAGTGGTATGTAATAAAGTAATTGGACATTATATTTTGCTGCCTTTTGACTGCTGTATCTGGCTATCCAGTAACCATTTATAACTAGACTGATTAAAATAGTCTTTTCCAGTGAACAGATCAAGGCATAAAGTCCTGTTTTGCAGTATGTAACAAATAATTTAACCCTTCAGCCACCAATCCCTCAAAATAACACTGATTAAAACAATGTTCAGAGATAATTGTTCATGAGCTTAAGGTAAAATACATTGCAGAGTGTAGCACAGACGAAATGAATTAAAATTGCTAACAAAGAAAAGCCATATACATATTTATTACTGTAGTTAGTAATTTCTGTAGGTTGCAATTTCTTTTGATGGAGTATTTCTCATATCAGTGTTTCCAGCACATTAGATACAATTAATGTTTAGTTTTGATTGGTAGTGCTCATGTAATATTAAATCCTTTACTTAAATGATAAATTATCTTAGCTGCCCACTGTGAATTTCTTAATCTTTTCCTTTTTCATATTCAGCCAAATATCTATCCAGAAATGCTCTTGCTGCTTGTTACAGAGTTTCATGGACATGTCCAGGATGTAATTTATTCTGGCTTGGTTCTATGTCAGTTTTAATAGGTCTAATTTCCTAACTCCCAGTTTCATTCTGACCATAAAGTATTTTAGCATTTTACTTGCTTCTCCAGGAAAATTTATCCCAGGCTGTGGAACATGACCCTCAAATTCTTTCATGCATACAATAGCAAAGGATTCATTTAGCCTTTTGGCCATATGAACCTCATTTGTCATTAACATCTCACTCTTGTCCTTCAAAAGTTCATCTGACTCCTTGCCTACCTTCCAATCAATACTGTAATTGTAGCATTTTAATCTATTTATTAATTTAGTCTTCATGATTGTTAGTACTAAGAAACCTAGTTTCATTTTTCAGTCTTTTTTTTTGTGCAGACTTGTCGCAAAGGAATATTTCTCCAGCATTGTGAGAGCACCTATTTTCTTGCAGTGCTTTTTTCTTACCTAATAAAAACCCCCATATTTATGTAACATGTTTGCTTTCTATAACACTGCTCTTTATGAACTCTGCCTTTTCTCTTTCCCTTCTTTTCTTTTTCTTCCAATTCCTCCATTTTATCCAAGATCACGTGGATTTACCAAATAAACAGAAGAAAATTACCAATAATACTCTGGACTTTATTTTGTCATCTTAGTATGTCTATTTCTCTCTTTCTTTCTGCCCCTGTATCTTCTCAGATTATTCCAGAGGTCTTTGGTCAGCCTTACGCCTTGTCTTCAAGAATGGAAGAAAGGAAGGGGGAGGAGGGAAAAAAAGCTGGTTAATATTCAAGTATGATCTTCCCCAACCTCAAGAGAATTCCATTCCAACAAATGCAAAGTCAGGCAAAAATGCCAGGAAGCTTGTGCAGATGAACAAACTTCTCCTAACAGAGCTTAAAAAGAAAAAGAAGGCATACACAGTGTGAAAAAAAAGGTAACCTGGGACGAATACAGAACCAGTGTCCAGACATCCAGGGATGAACTTAGGAAGGCTAAATGCCAAATAGAACTGAATACGGACGAGGATATCGAAGATAGCAAGAAGGGCTTCTACAAGTAAATAGGTGACAAAAGGACAATGAGGGAAAATGTGGACCCATTGTTCAATGAGGCAGATGATCTGGAAGCACAAGACATGAAAAAGGCTGAAGTACTATCAAGACTGGCCTTCCAGAATCCCAGATCCCAGAGACCACAGACTATAGTGTCATGGTTGTCGTGATTTAAGTCCAGCCACATAGTCCCTTACTCACTCCCCCCCTTTCCTCCCTCAGCTCCCAGAGGGATGGGGAGGAGAACTGAAATAATACAGCTCCCACTGGCTAAGATAAGAACAGTCCAGTAACTAAGGTATAACACAAACCACTGCTGCTACCACCAATAATAATAATGACAAGGGA
>WYDI02009441.1:0-19926 GCA_009867235.2 Psittacus erithacus | reverse complement strand
TCTGACCAAGGACTTTCTGAGCCTCATGCTCTGCCAGGGAGGAGGGGAAGCCGGGAGAAAGCGGAGACAGGACACCTGACCCAAACTGACCAAAGGGGTATTCCACGCCACAGCACGTCATGTCCAGGATGTAAACTGGGGGCAGTCACCCGGAAGGGTTAGATCACTGCTCAGGTCGGGCTGGGTATTGGTCAGCAGGTGGTGAGCGGTTGTATTCTCTTCCGTTGTTATTGCCCTTATCATTATTATTATTGGTGGTAGCAGCAGTGGTTTGTGTTATACCTTAGTTACTGGCTTGTTCTTATCTCAGCTCGTGGGAGTTACATTCTTTCGATTCTCCTCCCCATCCCTTCGGGAGTGGGGAGAGGAGAGGAGGGGAGTGAGCAAGCGACTTCATGGTTCTGGGTTGCTGGCTGGACTTAAACAACGACAGATGCCTAACCTGCATTTTAAATGTACTGACATAATTGCGACTCGTAATGTCAAAGTCATGAGATTCTTAATTCTATGAGGAGCTCCACTGAAATCAGCCAAAGCTACCTACGTGAATGAAAAAATACAAAGTTGGACACTTAAGCTTGTTTGTAATTTTTATTTTGGTAGAATTTGAAATAGCTCTTAATTTTAAGTGTGGGCATTTTGCCTGATAAACTGAATATCAAAGCTCAACGTAGGTAATTAAAACTGGACGTATAGAAATGAAAATGCGGCTGTGAGTTTGAACAAAAAATTGTAATCAGACCAAAGCTTTAACTTTTAAAAAGTTGTGCTTAACTTTACAGTATTAATTATTGCAGATAATCATTCCTGAAAAGAGAATTGGAACTTCTTCAGTTGATTGCAAAATTTGGCTAGAAATATCTTGGGTAGACTTAGTCACCTGGAGGTAGGATAAGTACCAATACTTTGAGTTGAACACTTGAGCCTGTCATTTTCCCTTTGTAACAATTTCTGGGGACAAATGGAGTTCTAGGCAGATAGAAGTGGTTTTTTGTTTATGGCGTTGTTAATTCTCAGCACTGATTTTGCAAAATATTGTTACCCAGTGAGGTAACAAGAAAGCATCAATTTGAAGTGAATGAGGAGATGCACACTTTTTCAATACGATTTTTCAGTTGATTGGATTTGTATAATGAAAAACCATGAAGAAAATTATATTATTAGAATCTGGGACAAGGTTTCCTTTCTATAAACCAATGAAAGGTTGCAGAAACAGGTACAGAGCTGCAGCCACACAACCTGATATGCGCTGTCATTCGAGGACTGTGCAAAAACTGTATCACAACCTGAATCCTTTTGTAGATGCCACCTTGTGGTGACCTCCTTTAAAGCCATAGATCTATTAGCAAACTTCCATCACTCCAATTATAATGCCATGAGAAGTAAAAGGTATTTTCTTACATTTTGGAGCTGACTGGAAGTGGGATGGAGCAGCCCCTTGTCCCTTCTCACAAAGCTCACTCCTTCAGCCCCTCCACTGCCTGTACCTTGCCACCTATACTTGGTACACTCCTGTGGTTTTGTTTTGTAAAACAACAAAGTCTTTTAAAACTTACTGAAGACATTTTCAGCTCTCGCATCAGAGCATTATCTGGTAAGAAATGCAAGTTGTAGGGAGATTAAAAGATTCCGGGAAACTAACAATAAGAAATTCAATAATGTCATGCCTGTATTTCCATGCTTACATTGTTATTTCAGTTTGGTTTCATTTCTGCAAATTTGCCATCTGAAAAAATAAATATATAAAGCATTTCAACCTTTTATGTTGAATATCCTGAGCAAGAAGAGATGTCCATTAGCAGCCATCCCATTTCAAGTTTATTTGCACATATAAAAAGGTTTTATACTTCATTTCACCATCAGCTACTGAGCAAACACTTCTCTATGCATTTTCCCTTTTTTTCTTTCAATGTCTGCAAAATTTGTCTTGTTTTGTCCAAACAAAACAGGAGGCTCCAGGTCTTCCCTGAATCTGAACATGTTAAAACTCATGCAAATTCTCTACACTGTCACAATTTGTGTTTTATCTTTATGGAGGATCTTATATTGATAAAAAAAAAGCCTCTGAAAGCAGCTGCAGAGGGTTACATTCCCATCTTTCTGGGGAAACACAGTTCATATTGAATGTAGTTGCTTAGTCCAGTAGGGACTGTAGCAAAACCAAAGTAAGTGAGACCTCTTCTCTGAGATTAACTACTGCCTTTAGAGGTGGGTGATTTGAGACTTTCTTAGTTAAACTCTGAGGACTCATACCCAGCCTGATACTTGGCTTGCAGAATGCTTCTCAATTAGCTAACTTGACAAAATGCTTAAAACCAGAAATATACAGGAGAGGTACTATATCAGAGAAAGAAGACAGGTAAGAGCATGTCTGCTGCCAGTCAGCTCTAGCAACAGCATTCAGTGATAATGCTGAAATGTACAGAAGTTAGAAGTGAGCTAATGTAAAACTAACATAACTTCTGACATCAGTAAAAAAAATCAAAAGCCTGAAATATTTGAAGTGTTTCACTCTCATCTATCTCCTTATTAATAAAAATGCAGGAAGAACGTTTTCGACTACTTCATCTTCCCTATCAGGAGCTTTCAAAGTGATGTTTACAGCCCTTAGAATTTTTAAAACTCTACTTTCACTAACATGAAAAATGCACTTCCCCATTTTTGCTGACGCACCAAGTTGAAACATTCAGATCCTGTTACCACAGTCAGGTAACACAGCTAATATTTAAACAGAAGAGTCAAAAGTTAAAACAGCAAAAGTTTGTAATTTTTTTCAGGTATAATTGAGATTAAAATATTATTTCAGTTGAGATTAATAGCCATTCTCGGATATTAGTATATGGGTTTCTCATGGCAAGATACCCTTACATTATTTCAGTTATAAATTCTGCTTGTAGACAAGAATATAAAGCAGCACTGAGGACAGAAATAGCAAACGACTTCTTTCCATAACAATTTACTCAGTGAAAAACATTTCCTAGGAAGCTATTGCATAATTAGATTGAATAACAAAAATAGGCAGGCATTTTAATGCACAAGCCATGAGGGAATAGATAATATTATAGAGCAAAGGTTGGGCTGCTATGTTGTCCTTGCTAGATTTTTGTATTGACATATTTTAACAGAGATTTTTCAGTTAAAGTATACTCTTATCAGAAATATTAAGTAAAGCACTCCTTGTTCTCAGAAAATAGGGTTGGAAATCTTGGGGTTTGTTATGAAATTAGGACAGCTTTTGGAAACTTAATATATTACTAAAAATGTAAGCAATCTGTAAGAGTACTGTAAACTGTTGAAGTGTTTTCATTAATGCTATATTTTGATAAATAGGTACATCTAGAAGTATGCAGAAATTCTTAGATTCTGGAGTAGGGAAGGTGAACAACATTTTAATGAAAATGTATGTTGGTTAGGTAGGGGTGAGAAGGATCAAATACAGAAAATAAACAGAACCATCTTCAGGAGGATTAATCACTTGTATCAAAATGAAAAAACAAATCCATATGCCTAACTAATCCCTGGATTCACATCAATAAACTCTTTGTAAAATACATGAAATGATACTGGCAGCTTCAGAATACGTCAGTACTGAATATATCAGTGTTTATCCAGGCACAATGTACAGAAGGCAGATGTTGGATTGACCCCTGTTCAATGAAATCTGTTTGATTGTTTGGTTGTTCTCTACTAATTTGAAATGACCATGAGGGTGAAAAATGTCAATGGTGCATCTTAAAACTTCAGGAAAAAAAGCTACCCACACACATCCTTGGGAGGATGCCAGACCCAATCTGAGACAACACCATGGCAACATTAGCTTAGAGTATGTCTCAGACTTCTGTAAATAGTGAAGGTAAAAAAAAAAGAATCAGAGAAAAACAGGGCTGTGACACTGTTTTCCAAATGTTATGCTAGTGCTTGCTGTTTAAGGCAGGATTTAGGAAGAGACTGGGACATCATGCTATTTCAGGGATTTCCTTCTCAAAATGAAATCCGTGACAGGTAGATAAACAGGATTAGTGAAGTGGGAGCGAAAAGGAAGGAAGGAAAAATTTAAAAAGTCTCAAAATCTGTATTAAGGGAAACCCAACACATTACTGGTAAGAAAACAATGCTGGATAACAACAGGCAGGCTAGGGGAAAGAGTAAAGCATGTCAAGAAAACAATCAGTATACTAAGAAAGCAGCAGAGAGTATTTTAAAGGTCAAGGGAAGGAAAAGAGTGGATCAGATTGGCCTTTTGAGTTGATGTAGCTGTGGGTGAATAACAATGTGTGTGTGTTTGGAGCTCTATACGTAGCAGGCTTTGAGGCATTTCCAGGTTATCTGTAGTTTGCCACAGCAATTCAATGTGGCATTCAGCAATAACCCTTTGAGGCAAAACTATCACTATATGCCAGATAAATTATCACAGGTCAGTAAACAGCAGAAAACTGACTACCAGTTTTCTATTCTTAATGTAAAGAAAACATTTAATTCTCTATGTATCCATTATTTTCTTAGATATAGGAGACATATCTTGCAATTTTAATTTGTTAAATTTTACCTCTGTAAGAGCACACAACATCATCAAGGTCAATAATAAGCAGTATGCCACATACTTCTACTTTACCTGAGAAAGGACCTTTCTCCAAGAGAGGGAAAGCATGCACCCAAGAAAACGGCAAGTACAGGCTATCTACCACTCTGAAGATCTGTAACTCCTTGGAAAAGCGAAAAATAGAAAAATAGCAGTTCTTTTTGTTTGGTGGTGGTTTTTTGTTTGTTTTGTTTTGTTTTTGTTTTCTTTTTGTTTAAGTGATAAGAGGTAGCAGGAGAATGACTGTAAACTCTACTAAGCAGTCAGTTGTTGCATGGAATTAATTTGGAAATTGCATTAAGGGGAAGCTGAAAGCATCAGAGTAGCTGTTTGGAGACAAGCACAACTACAGAAGAGGGCTTTGTTTTCCAGATACAGTTTTATTTCCCTGCTCTATTTATGCTCTTAGCAGATGGTGTTTTGTTCTTGAAGCTCTAGAGTGTCAAAGGTAAAAATAATACCATAAAGAGCAGAGCTTCAAGAGAGCTTTTAGAAGCTTGGCTTTTGCTTCACCTGTATCTTTTTTCATTTGTGTGAACTCACTGTGAACTTTCAGTCGTTACCAGTACATTCCCATAATCGCCCTAAAGAGAAATCAGCTTTAGGAAAACAGACCTAGAAAGCAGAAGCCCATGTCTGACAAGTGCACTGGTAGGTCTTTAATGGATTTTCAGGAGTTTAGGAAGAATTCTGAATTGAAACCTCAGAGGGTAATTAAGCTTCTGCCGCCCTTTCCTTACCTTCCCACTGTCTTACTGAAAAGCATAGGTTCCATTCCCATTCATCCTTTATATTTTTTGTTTGAAAAATGTTCTATTGCCTAGATTTCTTGCAAATAGATGAAGAGCATGAGTTATACTGGGTTATCAGTGTGGTTCATTGGTGGTAGCTGAAACAAATACAAAGCAGAGAAAAGACAGAGGAACTAAACCAAATATGGTACAAGTGCAGTTCTGCTATAGATCTTTTTTAATTGCTTTACAACAGAAGAACTTACATCTTCTCCCACTCTTTTAGTATTGTTTATGTTAACATTTTGCTTGTACTACGAATTAATATACAATGCAATGATTATTTATTAAACAGTAATTTAAAAAAATTCCATTGAATTATGTTTGTATTACTGCACCAGCAGTATCATAGCAAAGACTAAGTTTCCAATAACAACTTACTGAATTTGGAAAATAGAATTATAAGTAAAAAAACTAGCCAGTGGAAGTCAGAGTAATAGCTCACAGGTCAACACCATGTGAGCATGAAAAAGGCTATTGAAGTCAATCCGCTCAGCCAGAAGCATCCAAGTAGTTATCAGCTTCACGTTTCTGCATCACTTTCTTTACTGCATTACTGAACTAGCACTGAAGAATTTAGTAGCATAAGAGGGAGTTCTTTCCCAGTCACAGAAATGTAATCCATGGTTGAACAATGTACTGTACAATGAAGAAGTAGGAAACAACATTTTTCCCAGAGCTTGTTGTCTCATTTCCCACTGTTTTTCTTTCTTTTTCAAGGGAAGCATAGTTTTCTTAACAACAATAAAAAATGTAAGCAAGACCACCATTAGGAGCAAAGCTATACATAGTGGGGTTTTGCTAAACTTCCAAAATGTTTTCTTTAAACACTAACTTGGCTCCTTCCTTCATGGTGCTGAAGTTAAAATGAGAAATACATGTCTTTTCTGTTGCAGGTGCTCTGGAGGCCTCTGAAATCTATATGTTCTTGCAGCTGCCTGTTCAACACCTAGGTTTATAAAAATTGTGACCATTACTTCAGTATAAGGGAATGTTATTTCTCTGAATCTTCCTGATATGGCAGTCTTCGTTAGATTTTTGCCTAGAGATTAAATTACATCACTTGAAGTCAACTTGGAGCTGGAGGAGGGGTTCAGAATGGCCCTGCAAAGCCAGAGCCCTTTTCTATCCTTTCTTTTTTTCTGATGCTGATGAGTACCCTGAAAAAAACCTAATATTTCACCTCAGTAAGGTTCAGAACATGCTTTTGTGGGGTGAGGCAATAAGCTGTTGCTCTCGTAAGCTCTTGAGCTTCAACAATTACGTATTTAAGACTGACAAAATATCAGCATTGTCCAGTGCTGTTTCCAAAGTTAAATCTTCAGGAGTCAAATAGAACAAGCCTTTGTTCAAGCAACCACTCTTTAACTTGAAGATTTTGTTAATAATGAAAGGCAGTTCATGTCTCTTTTTCATACATAGGCAGACATAGGCATTGATTTGTTAAATAAAAACAACATCTAGGTTTTGGGAAAACACACAGGTGATATTAATTGTAAAATTCATTATTGAACATGGGCTACATCCTGTACCTATTTAATATACTTTGAGAGAGCAGTGCTGTCAGTGAGGGTGTTGGTTTCTGGGCATACTCCCGAGAGGCGTTAGGGTAAACGGGGGCTGCTCTAACTTATATCTGTATCTAGCTTGTAGTGTCTATTCCTTTACAACAAGTGGATCTGTCAGAGCACAGCTTATCTTTCTACTGTCAAGGAGCAAGAATTATTTGAAGGCAATTATGCTAGAAATTATTTTGACTTTCACACTGGCTTTGCTGGTTTTACACCAAAAAAAGAACTCTTTTTTTCTCAGACCTTTCTGTCTTTGATTGTGCCATCACAGAATTAATGTAGTAGCATTGTAAAAGACAGAAACAAGGAACAGTGCACAAATGCCTAACTCATGACCTAGTAAACATCCTAACTCATTAAAACTTAATGCATATTCATTACCTCAAACATGTTGAAGAACTAAACTACTTGTTTTTTAAAGGATATTATGATAATTTTTATACCTTTCCACTTGCCTGATATTCTCCTTGAACAGTTAAGTCTTTCAGGCCTGAGGCAGCTCAGGAACAAAATTTGGGGGGGGGGGGGAATGTCACATACAATAATTCCAACCTTGTATGTTCTACTCTCTGCTAAGGTCTCAAGAAGATTTATGTAAAGCCTACAAGTTCTTCCTTGTTCAGGTCTTTGGCAGCATACTTAATTTTAAAGCTGCTCATTTTCTTGGTTTATCAGCTGGGCTGGGAGGTGGGAAATAGTGACTCACTTCTTAAACTCCTGCTTCAACCCTTTTCTGTCAGAATTATATCTAGCTCCACAGACTTCTTTAGAGTCATCTCCTTCATTTCTTGACAAACATTAGCCTTGCATTCTTCCTGACTAATCCCCTGTCTTTCTTTCTTTACGTATCCTTAATGCTCTTAGGAACGCTTCCCAACCTCACAAATCTCACTAAGAGGCAGAAGTAGCCCATAGTGAGAAGCCTGTTTTCATATTCATCCTTATCACCAAAGGTGCCAAACTTTCAAGTTAGCATTGCACTGACAGAGCTGTTAAGAGTCTTTGAGTAGAATTTTCACTTGCAAAAAGTTTGTTTAAAAAATATTTTAATAAAAATGTAATTGAGAACATTGAGAAACAGCCATAAAAGGGTAATGTTTTGAAGCACTGCTTTTTACTTTTCAATGCCTCCAATGTAAAATTTCAGTATTCTATTCCAAACTGATTTATACTGGAATTGTTTATCAGTCAAGTTTTGGGTCATGGTTTGTTGGTTGGGTTTTTTTTTTACATATTGTCTTTCCTTTACTTGCCTATATTTTTTGTTCTTCTCAGCTCACAAGCTGCCAGTATATCAAACTTCCAACTGGATGTCCCAAGCATCTAATGGAAGAAGTAAGGTGACCTCACATGGAAACTTGTGCTGCCACATAATGAATGTTACTGTTGATACTACATTGTATTCTAGTTTCTGGGCATTAACACCTTCATGTCCAGATGCAAGAGACAATCTTTGGATTCAAAAAGCACTTCAAGAGATTGATTTTAAAGGAGTTACAGAGGGTGCTTTCCCCTTAGCTTTACTGGGTATATCTCTTCCATGTCTTTTGACACAAAAACTCCATGAAGTTCTGTGTTGTCACTGTTTCCCTGCTGGACTTTTATGCAAAGCGCTTTTTGAAAACCAGCAGCTGTATTTTGTTTGTGGCTGTTTTAAACCTGGACCTTTTCTCTGACTTATTTTGCAGTATGGCCTGAGAAAGAGCGGCAGTGCCTCAGGCAGGGATGCAAGACTTTTCATATTGACTTGGCTGATAGAGAGAGTGAGCCTAAATGCCTTCACAAAGGCTAGAAACTGAACTGGCCCTGTAGCTAGGACAGATGCTGAAAACTCTATAATAAAATATTGTTTTGCAATATAAGTCATTAGCTAATAACTACTTCCATAGATATATGCCAGAAGCCAAAAACTTTTTGTTTTTCAGGCCAGTTCCTCTACAGAATGATGTCGTGGATTTCAGCATTCAGTCTCAGAAGTCAGTCAATTCAGGTATCAAAATAATGTTTTAATTTTAAACCTGATTACTGCTTGAAAAAGAAAAAAAATTCATAGGACTCAAAAAACTCCATGGTTCCCAGTCAGGACCCAAATTATTCGATATTCTGGACTGAGTTATGTGTCCTGAATGTTTGCTGTGATGATTCAGTGTCATGTTTACTTCTTGTATCTTAAAGGATTTGTGATCCAAAAATTTTCCTGTTTTCCTTGGTCTATATTCTCCCATAGTCTATTAGATTCTGTACACTTACAGCTATGTTTTTGCACATTATTCTCAGGTTAAATGCTGAGTTTTTTCTTGCAGAATATCATGCAGTTCTGTAGTTTTTCAGTTCTTGAAAAATAATTGTTCAATTGTCTGTTAACTGAGAGGGATTTTCTATCTGTCAACGTGCTAGACTTACTTATTGGGATAGTGTGTTGACAAGGTACTTTTGAAGTAATGTGTGCTTTCAGGTTTCTTTTCATTTGCCTTCTCAGCAGTCTTTGTACTTGTTTGTGTTTGATTCTCCCTAAAAACTCTTTCCAAAGAAAAGTGATATCTGACAAAGCACTTCCATGTTTAAATAGGTCAGGAAACTTGAGATCAGTGCAGATGTGACAGTCACCGTATTGCAAGATACTGGCAATGGAGCAGGGTACTTGCTGGCAATAAGCAACAATTTCTATAACTTTTACTAAAGTGTGAATTTGCATATGCAGGACTGTTGCAGAATTATATCCCTTGTGAACTGGGCACAGAGGAGAGTACATAACAAACACTGCCATTTTAAGAGATTGAAAGTCTGACCTCATGTGTTTGATAATCACTTGCTAGCTCAGGACACTGAATGAGGGTGCCATAAAATACCATGCAATCTGTCAGGCTGTTGGACAGCATAAGCAGACTCCAAGAAGCTCTAAATTTTTTTTCCTCCAAGGGCCTAGCAATTTAGAAAAAATAATAATATCCTTTTTTTTAATAAAATATATGCATATCTGGATAAGCATATATATTTTCCCCTTTCCTCATAAAAAATAAATTGTTTAGTCATTCAAGGGACATCAGTATGCTTCTTTCTCCTCCTGCAAAAAGCTTCTTCTCTCTTCCAGAAGACTGCTTCCTCATTTTTCCTGGATTTTTTTTTTTTTTAGGAGCATTTTATTGAGTCCTATGATTTTCCCTTACCATACCATGCTCCTGGCCACTCTCCTTAGAGTCACCAGGTAATATAACAGCATTCTTATTAAGATAAATACGTTGTAGTAGGACTTTTTGCTGGTCCTTTGAGCACAAACATTAATGCCCAGTTATTGTTAGTCGCCTGAAAGCTGTATGATAAAACCTATGCCACTAAAAATTAAAAACTTAGTCTAAAGTGCCAGCAGAATACTGCCAAACCAATATGCTTTTAGTAGACTGGTAATCTCAAAAGAAAAAAAAAAATACTTTTGCAAGTTTATCAGACCAAAACCTCGTATCAGCATATCTATAATACACATCGGTACACAACTTTCAAAGCCATAGGATGCTTTAATGATGCTCATGGGCCCAGCTGGGTAGTTGCCTGTCTCATTTGCATCTAACTTATCTGTCTCATTTGTTTGGAAAAATGAAAGATATGCATCAACTCCAAGCCTGACTGAGCAGAAATAGGTACCCTACACAAATCATCTGGGATGTGAGCAGTTATGTTGTAGACAGAGGAAAACGAAGTAAACTAGATGACTGGAGGTGGTAGTGGTTTACAGGTTTCACATGCAAGATTCTTTTACATTCTGTAAAGGAAACATACCATGCTTCATTATACACTATGTCACTATTAAGTATCTGGGTATATCTATAACACTATGAATTATTTCATGAATAAATGTTCAATTTTATTCCACTTTAAATATACCAACACGGAACTCAGAAATCTAAGTATTCAAACTGCGTGTGACACACTGGGAAGCAGAAATCCACACATGTGATGGCAGCATGGGAGAGGTAAATTACAGAATCAGTCGCTGTTGCAGTTTCTGAAGTTTGTATTTGGTCAGCATCAATGTAGCAGATGATTGATAATAGTCTGTCTTGTATCAATAGCAACATCTTTCACCTTTGCCTCCAGAACTATATCTACTTAGCAATAGAAAATCCATGGAGAAAGACTGTACCACTTTCTGGAAGACTGGAGTGGATGCCCAGTCTGTCACATATTTTTCCATGTTAGACACCTTGGAGAAAGAAAGGACTGTGTCTTTCCTGATATTTTGTATTGCAACAAGGTGGTGACAGATGGAATGCTGAAATATTAACAGTCTTGGGTGCAATGACTTGAAATGTCTTCGGTGCTGAGGAAAGGATTTTGAGATCTGCCAGATCAGAAGGTATAAAAGAATTATTTATTTTAGTTTGGATAGGTTCATCTTCACCAAATGGGAACTCCCATTAAGGATTGTTTAAAAAAAAAACAATGTAGGGAAAACATGAGCCTTCAGACCGGGCTAACAAGAATTCACTTTCCAAACACCAGGAAAGAACAGTAGGACTGTTCAGTAGAACCTAACATGGCAGTAGCTCCCCCAAACACAACTGAGAAATAAGAATGGAGAGAAGCGCTGTCTTTCTTTCTGCAGTAGCAGTCAGAGACAGCTTATCATTGACACTGCTCAACTCAGGAAAGCATAGTACAGCATTACCCACCTCTCTCTGCATGGGGGAGTAGAAGTCTCCCATGGCAAGATGCCTTCTTAGACTCTATGTGGTATGATGCAACTACACTCACATTCCCACTCTGTTTTACAAATAAAAGAAATAATCTAGTCCTGATCAGAATTCATCCTTAGCTCCTGGGGTTTTGCTAAATGTTTGCATGGTCTTTTTAGTGTTTGGAATGGTGGCCAGTCATCAATATCACCTTACAGAAATGGGAGTTTTCCATGTAGCTTCAGCAGGAGGGAATCAGTGTTGTATCACCAATGAGCTATATTTTAAGGTCTACTCTATGCAAATTTCCTCGCAGGGTATTCCATCCAGCTGTATCTTGGTATAATCAAACACATCTCCTATGCAATGTTTTCATCTAAGAGCCTATCTTTTCCTGGAGAGGACAGGGAATGTCTTTATTGAACTATGAGTATTTCTTCAGCCCATGAATACTTTGTCATTCCATCTGCAGCCTGAGTTAGCACTAGTGGTGAGTGCATTGCCTTTTATCATGCTTTGGGAGAGGAGCATCTTTCAGGTACACTCACTAAGGTCTCTCTAGAAATGTGTGTTTAGACTAAATGAATAAATTAAAGTATCTGAAAAGGCAGCACAGTTCCTAGATGCAGAGAGTCAGCCCTGTCTCATTGCGATTTGGTTGAAAATAGCCTCTAATGCAAAGTAATTAATTTACAGATTCATATTGCTGCACGACCTGACAGCTTTCTCCTGTTTTCTTCTGAAATGGCTTGACTTAGAGGGACAAATGTCATTTGATAAAGTGGCAAACAGTTGTTTGTAGGTAGCAGTTTCTACAGAAACATTACCTCCTTCCTCTGATTTTCTTTGCATACTTAGGAAAAAGAAGGGTTAATCAAAGGTCTGGCACAGCAATCATTTGTCATGCAGACATACCTGATAACTCAGTGCAAAAAAAACCTGTGGAGGCAATCAGTTGTGGTTTGATAACAGAATTCTGAGAATATGAGATTAATCACTATAGTTTCATTGACAGTAAAGCACTTTTAGGACTTGCTCTGGTTTCTTCACTGCTTATGCTCATCTCTAACACTAGATACTAAAATTTAGGTCTTTGGTTTCTAAAGAAAGACTTATTAATTAAAAAAAAACATACCATATTCAAGTCAGAAACAACAAGTAGTGATTCACATCTTTATCTAGCCTTCTTAATTTTAAAAAGGAATTCGCTCTTTCATTTTTCTGGGGAAAAAATGAAAGTTAATTTACTACCTGAATAGATTTAGGAGGGTTAAACTTTGTGGCAAGACAAACTAGTCTTTTGTCAATAGAAAAACCTTGTCTACAGGGCTGCACTTAAAAGCATAGGATTGCTTTTTGTCAGGGTAGGAATACAGCTTTTTTTTACCAACTACCATGATAATGTCCAGCAGTTGACCAGCGAGTGGACAGAACTATAAACCTGACTACTTGGCTGAACTAGATGATCACTGGCTTTGATATCTTCTACCTAAATAAAAGAAGAGCCAAAAACCCCCTGTTGTCACTTTGATGGTGGCTGGATCAACAGAAAGCCATTGTTTAATTGGAGCTCTTGAAAATATATTTTATCCATGCAATTTAAAGGATTTTCCAGGAGCCTGTTAAAAGCTGCCAGGGCAGGCCTTTAGCTTCATTGCAAATAAGCATCGGCCAGTTGGGGACAGAACTAGAGACAGCAGTGAGAAAGATAAGAAGATGGCCGGAAAACCACACTCTGCCTGAGAAAGGAAATGGTAAGAAGATATTTTTATTGAAGTTGAGAGTATCATTTGCTGGGGAAAAAGAAACTGATGGGTTTGCTGCTTCTTCCTCCTTTTTTTTCTAATTTCTACAGTGAGGTAGTGAAAAGTGATCAGATTTATGTTTCCTGTAACAGATACAGGGACCATATCAAAGAGAAAACTGCACAAGAACTGAATTTTGTCTAATAACTTGTGTCAGAAAAGGTAGAGCTAGATATGTATGCTTAGCCTGCACACTTGCTATAGCTCAGACAGATGGCCACAAGGTACCATCTAGGGTAATGACATGCTGTTTCCTTTCTCCTAATTAATTGTGAGGAGAAAGGTTTGCATTCAGCATCAAAGTCCTTCCACAGCACTTTTTTGTTTCTGTGCTTTGGGACAAATTATAGAAAGTTTGCAGCTCCTGTGAAAGGAAAAGTCAGAAGAATTGTGTTTAACAAACAAAAAATATATTTTTCAGCAACACTGCACCAATAGTTCCATAGCACAGTGGTGCTGCAGTGTGCATAGGTGCCACAGTTTCTAGGGCTTTCATGTCTTCAGCTCTCTTTGAGCTTTAATGTATGGATGCAGAGCAGGGAACCTGAGAAACAAGTAATTTGGGAGCATGTGAGCTTCAACCCGGACCAAGGAGAAAATGAAGAAGTTTTATTAGCATCGCTGTGGAAATTTACTGCTCCTTAGTGACAGCTGAACTCAGGAGAAGCTTGAGCACTAGGACAGCTTCCAAGACTGGTCACAGGCGGGAATGGGTTGCACTGAAGAATACTTTCTCCATTTAAGAATAACCAGCAGATGAAAGCGGCCTGCAGAAAACCATGTTAAGGCAGAGGAAAGTCTCACACTTGATTTAAGAGCTGGTCATCTTCCTTCATCTCACTTCTGTTCAGATTTCAATTTGGAAGTCCAAAGGCCAAATGGACACTAAGTCTATCTAACATTAAGGTGCCAACAGAAGTCTGCCCAGAATATCTTCTACCATTTGGCCACCAAAGGCTAACTGAGCTGTTTCAAAGCAACATACAATTTGTCTGTAGGTCAAGTAATTTTTAGTACTGAAGAAACACTTTTTCTTACATTTCTTACATTTTGGGCTTGGCTCCTGCATACAGAATCCACACATTGATTTAAGCATCCAACGCAAACAACCAATATATGAAAATGCATTTGCTTTCATTGTCTTTCTTTATTTATGAAATGGCATTTGAAATCTCCTTATTTCTTTTCTATTCCTTTCCTAGACACATTTATTTGATGGCAGACTACTGGATGCAAAACCAGCTCCAACAAATATGCCTGTTAGTTGCAGCTGATGTACTTATTTCTTAATAAATACATGTTTGGCCACTTATTCTTTAGCTCTTTAATATACTCTTCTCTTCAAACTCTACCTGCCACACCTTCCTGCTTGGAATACACTCTTTCCCTCCTCCCTCCCCCCCCCTTTTATTTTTTAAATAAGTTACACTCTTTTCTGAGAATAGGCTAGGTGCTCTTTTTCTTAAAAATGCTAACATATATTTTACAAAATTCAGCAAAATACACTCAGTGAGGTGATCATATTACCACACCACGAAGGCTTATCAGGCACCCCAGGTTATGTAGATACATACATAGAGAACTTTTCACACAAGGCAGCATGCAAGTTTGCTTGTAAACTATTTTGAAAGGCAAATCTGCTTCTGTACTCCTTTCTTGATAGCTTTTGGTTTTGGCTTGAAAATCAGACTGATTGCCAACTAAATCTTTTTTTAGTAATGTAGCAAATAGTTTCATACAGCTTTATTCAATCTGTAAATTTTTGAAAAAAAGGTCCCTTCTTTTGAATTACTAAAGATTGTTTAAATTCAGCTTTACCACTGGGTGGTGCTCTCAACATATGGTTTCCAATCCAGAAAATATACTAATCTGCTCCTTAGTTAACTGCAAGGAAAAGCTGTTTCTCATGAATGCCAGCTATGAGGTTATAAAGGAAAGGAAATGAAAACTGCATTCCCCATCCGATGGCAGCAAATTGGGGTGGGGAGAGAAGGTTTCATTGGGTCAACCTGACAGCCATTCCATGAAAAAGTGTATTTTGATGATAAATTTTCCCCACCCCCCCATCCTTCAAAAATGCATATAGTAGAATCATCATAGAATCATAGAATTATTTGAGTTGGAAGGGACCTTAAAGATCATCTAGTTCCATCCCCCCTGCCATAGGCAGGGGTGCTTTCCACTAGACCAGGTTGCTCAAAAACTCATCCAGCCTGAACTTGAACACTTCCAGGGATGGGGCATCCACAGCTTCTCTGGCAACCTATTCCAGTGCCTCACCACCCTCACAGTAAAGAATTTATTCCTAATATCTAATCTAAATCTGTCCTTCTTTCAATTTAAAGCTATTTTTCCTTGTCATATTCCTATATGCCCTTGTAAAAAGTCTATATCCTGCTTTCTTGTAGGCCCCTTTAAGTACTGGAAGGCTACTGCAAGGTGTCCCTGAAGTCTTCTCTAGGCTGAACAAGCCCAGCTGTCTCAGTCTTTCTTCACAGGAGATGTCTCTGCTTGAACATCGAGCTATTGACCACAAATCTTTGAGTGTGACCATCCAGCCTTATCCTTATCAATCTGTCAAATCCGTGCCTCTCCAGTTTAGAGACAAGGATGTCATGTGGACAGTATCAAATGCCTTGCACAAGTCCAGATATATGACATCAGTTGTTCTTGCTTTATCCACCGATGCCAAAACTCCATCATAGAAGGTCACCAAAATTGTCGGGCACAATTTTCTCTTAATAGAGCTCTGTTGGCTGTCACCAATCACTTCTGTATTTTCTATGTATATTAGCATAGCTTTAGCATAACTTGGCATATATTTCTATTTAGAAAACAGGAGATGTTCAAGAGCATTTTCTTCATTGAAAGCCTTCCCAGGTGCATCAAGGGCAGCTGGCCACCAGTGCTGCACCTTGCATTCCCCCGTGCTGTCTTCAGCATATCAACTTGTAAGCTCCTGCAACCTGTAGAACTGAGCAACGTTCTGCTCTGATACTATGATGTTTTGGTTTTTTTGGGTTATATATTTTTTGAGGGAGTGGAACATAAAAACTGGCAAAAGGACTTTCCTTTTTAAAAATCACAGAGGCCTGTCTTGTATGAAAAGCAGAGTCAGGATGATAATTGAAATTCTGCTATGCAAAGGATTCTAACTTCAGATTTGTTTTTGCCCAATTCCAAGAAAGACTTACAGCTTTGAACCTATCTGAAGAACCCACCCACAGCTTTTTAAAAACCAAAATAAAATCATTTTAGGTTAATTGAACCATTTCACTTTCAGGAAACCAGAATGTGCAGTGAGTCTTAACAGACACTGCAAACCAAAGTAAAAGAAAAGGTCACTTTAACCAAAATACTTTTATTGTTAGTGTCTTTAAGAGCAAGCCAAAACATGACGTTTCAACAGTATTAAAAAAATACAGAATTAGTCATGGAAAAATAGATTCACTGTACACTATTAATATTTTTGTCAGCTGACAAAGTACAAAAGAAGTAACTTTTAGCATACTTTTTTGGTCAAAAGTCTTTATTCTTTTAATGTATCATTTTATATTTATGCTGACAAGACTCTATTCTGAATTACTCTTTAGATGGTGCCAGATATGTAACTGCCACATAGACACTGTTCAGTGTTGGTTTTGAGAGGGATACATTAGGGATGGCAAGCTCCAGCCTAGCTCCTCACTTCATTTCTCTTATTTATTGTCAAGTCCTGCTCATCTGTGACCATAGAAAAGCACCATTGCAAAATCATTCTTACAGCTTTAAAATACCTTCTTCAGAGGTGAACTTATATTTTGCACCTCAGAGATAGTAACACACATCATAGAATACTTCTGAGACCCAGGATATCTATTTACATGTGTAAAACAGCTGCCTTGAATGAATACAGTTAAAATGATAACTCTTTGTTGACATTAGCTAACAAATAACATGTAACTGAAGTTTTTAAATAAGTGATTGGAATATGACAACTTTCTTTTTGTCCAATGTCTTTATCACAGATTTTTAGAGACATCAAGGCGATACTTAAAAGTTGCCATTTAATTTCAGCTTGACAACATAATGGCATTCACAGAACATCTCTCAGGGCTGCTGAACAAATAGAGGCAATACTTGATATGATATCTATGCTTGAGGGTGCATAATGAGCATGACAGCTTCATGCCCTGAAAATTTATCACTTGCAACACAGCACATAAACTGCAAGGTAGAATTGTGTTTTCTTTTGGGCTATTTTCCCAAAACAGGCATCAAACTATAATATGGAATATAGTGCATTAAAGTGTTTATTACTTGAATTTTAGGTTTACTTTAAAGAATATAATATTTACACTCAGTTTCACAGTCTTTTTTTTTTTTTTTCTTTTCCTGTTGACATCATTTAATATAGCAGACTTGATTATGGTAGAAAACAATCCCCACCACATTTTCCTTTTTGACAGGAATATAATTCTCTTTCTAATGATGATTCATTTCCTCATAGCACTTTCAGATAAATTATGCACATGGGACACAAAATACTCAAAAGTAGCAACGAAGTCCTCAAAAATGCAAGCAGAAAATCATACAAGGTTACAGTGGGACACAAGTGATTTCACACTTTTTGTCCTAGCCTTCAAACACTGTGAGTTTCCTCCTTCACAGTGCTGCAATGAACCTACATGTGTGCACTGGAGGCCACAGACATGTAACACGATCATGCTCCAAGTCCTCTCTGGGCTCAGACAGTACTGCCCAAGTTGCCTTTATGGTCATGAATCAGAATGTGTCTGACAGAGACAAGTAATTTCAGCTGTCACCCATTTCTCACATCAAGCCACTAACATCTGAATGGTAGCCATCTTCTCATTTTATTTCCTGACTCTCCTTATCAGTATCATCCCACCTGATATGAAGTTTTCACCCACTCCATACCTGAAGTTTTCCTCTCCAAGAGTCAGTCTGCAGACCTCTGCATTTCCTGTCTGATAACTTCCCATTCCCCTCTGATAAAAGTTACTTAATGCTTGCCTTGTCTTTGTTGTCCCTTGATTTTTAAAAGCTTGGGGTTGAGGGACCAGCACCCCTTAATAACCATTCTGTTACAGCTAGACGCAAAACCTACATGCATGCGTATTTTTTCCTAATGCTTGGCTCTAACAATTGCTCTTCACAAAAAATATTTTCTGGAATAGAGGGTTGGGGAGAAGAAAAATAATTATCTGCTGAACAACTCTGAAGTCAACCAGCAGGAAATAAAGGCAACAAACAAGAATTAGTAGCCTTCCTAGGGAAGGAAAAGAGACCACAAACGATCTGAGTAAGTTTCTGTGTTATTTGTATTCTGTCCACTAGCCCATACCAACAAATTCTGTTCAATGACTAAGGGTGAATTCATTTCCTGTGAAAGCTATTGTCACTAGGATGGGCAGAAACATAGATTGTCTGACAACTGCACATGCTCTCATAACAGATGCAGCACAGAGAAGATAAGCTCTCTTTTGCAGATAAGTTAAAGAGCTAAATGAATTGAATAGAAAATAGTAAGATAATTATAGTGCTATCAACATTTACAAAACCAACACCCCCAGTATAAATGTGCACATCAGGGCTTGCTGACAATGCCAGTGATGTCTTTTGCATCCCTATTTCACACAGCACACCGTGATTCGTTCCACAATGCAGCCTTGCTAAGTCTAATGCATACATAGGGAATACAACCTCCCCTTCTGTTCTGCAGTTTGCCTGATTTATTCTCTGTCACCTCTATATGTGTATTCAGTGTGTTTTACTTGAGGCTTTGACATGTAGAGGTGTTTGTCATGTATCCCAAGGACTACTGACACCTCCGCTCTTTCAGCAGAAAACTTATACTGCTTAATCACTCTGCCAAGTCTTTTAAAATAGAAGAGGACACTGTAAGGACCATTTTCCTTGTAATCAACTCACTTTTACCTCAGTCAACTTCACAAACTGCTACTTAGTTATTTGACTTAATTAATCCCCAATACGTACTCTTTTACTTGAGTGGAAGCTTTGTGGACTGCCATAATTATTATGGTCTCAGTATAACTGTGTGCCCAATTAGTCACTGAAAATCCATCTATGTAAATTTTTGAAGAGATATTTCCAGCAGGCTTTAAGGAAAAGGCCTAAGCAGCATCCTTCAGTTTTTAGTCTGAAGAGGCTAATTACTAACATATCTTCACCTCAGATAAAAGTCAGTAATGAGTTGTCCCATTTATACATTTGTACTGGGTTTTGTTAACTACAAGATTCAGGATTTCACTCTCAGTGCTAAACAGTGAGACTCTTCATATTGAAAAATGCTCACCAGAGAGGCAGGAGGAGAGATAGTTTTCCTCTCTCACTCTAATGGGGTGTCAAACACAAGACAGAGTCTAACAGGGAAGTACTGATATTACCAAAACAAAACTATAACTTTTTTCTTTTTTTATTATTGTTGTGGTTTAAGCTTAGTCGTAAATTAGACAAAGCGTGTAGCCTGCTTGTTTTCCCCCCACA
>WYDI02009438.1:0-37010 GCA_009867235.2 Psittacus erithacus | reverse complement strand
CAATCGAGTGTTGCTATCCGGCGCGTGAACAGTGTTGTCAGACCAATCAGCAGTTGTTATGATGCTCGTGCTTGTTCAAGTTTGTTATATAAGCAGTGTGTTAACAGGCAACAAACGGCATTCGCTGGATCATATTGGTCGGCTCAGCGTTGTCCGTGACTCCTGCGTCGTGACAATAATTCAGTATAGGTTGTCTACCGAAGAGTGTTCAGGTTTGAGTCTTCTGAATTTCACCTGTTCTCTAGCTATTCACTCTGTGTCATGTAACATGTTCTTGACCTACTCTTTTATTTGTATTTCCTCAGCTGTTTTTAATCAGCAAGAATATATAACAAAGTATATTTAACAAAATATTTTTTAGCAAATAATGAAGTGCGTATTATTTTTGGATGAGTTCCAAGTCACATTTAAGAGGCATAATTAAGACGTGTGTGCTTAGCTGTAAAGCTTCATTACTACTTAGATAGTTGCAGATAATTTATGTGCTGCTTCACCTGGCCTTTGACCAGCATCATGATAACAGGTGCTGTGAAAGAGATGTACGACACAGAAAAAGCAAATCTTATATTTAGAAAAATCCTTCTTCTCTCTTCCATCTTTTGCTTTAGAAATCTTCAGCTCGAACCTCAGATGTTTGACACTGAATACTAGTAAAATAATAGTCTCTTACAAATTTCTTGTCTGGGTCACAATTCAGATGCCAACCCCTTTGCTCAAGACTGCTCAAATCTGGGATGGACTTAAGGCTATCTTTTATTGGTAGCTTTGTTTTCCTCAACTAACATTGCTCCAACATTGCTGACAGCCACTAACATCCAGTGCAAGGAGGATTAGAGGACACTCCTGACCACCTGAATTTTCACTTTAAATTGGATGGAGGTGGGGGAACCTAAGAAGAAAAATATAAGGAAGTGGAGGAAATGTGTAAGGGGCATTAGAGCCTGCTGGAGACCCAGAAAAAGCTACAGCCTCATTAGATGCCTTCTGGTTCTTAACTTTGTACCCAGGTGTCCAAGGTGAATGGCTAATAATTCACTTCACTATCTATTCTTTTGAAAGCTCTGGAGGTTAAGGCTATTGAGGAGTGATGATGGTAATCTCTTCCAGTGTTTAAACAACTGTTAAATTGGAATTGGATTCTAGGTCTGACAGGTTGAAACCAATGCAGATTTGTACCTTCATTGCCTTCTGTCTTGGCTGTCTACCCAAAGCACTGTAATGCCCTCCTTCTGTAAACTGCTGTAATCACAGATGGTTAAGCTGTAACTTCTGTGCTTTTTTTCCTAATTACTGCTTCTTCCCCTCCCTTCTGTCTCTTTGCTTTAGAATGGGAGGGCACAAACTTTACTGGGTTTTGTGTGTTAAAAGGAATTAACCTCTCTCTGTTCAGAAGCCCAGATGCAGAATTGGGTGGCCTTAGCACTTGGGATTTTTATGCATTCTTTGCTCAGGAAGGAGATGCCTAATACAGGAGGCATCACTGTAGGCACAGAGAACACTTTGAGTTAACCCATCTCTTCCAGAGGAGCTCATATTGAACTCACTGACTGTGCCTGACTCCTGATGCTGTATATCTTTCTTTTCTATTTTCATTTCTCAGCACCGTCTGCTGGTGCTGGTTGTTGGACATCTCAAGGGACGTGTATTGTTCATGTCCCATTGCAAGCTTTATTAGGTCCATCCACAGTATTCTTGTCTTGCTTGAGGTGAGCTTAGGATGTGAATTTAAATTGCACATATGGCAATATGTTGGACTTTGTACTGACTTCAATTAGACTTGCATTAGCCTGAGAAACTTGGGCAAAGCATTCCTTAATTAAAATGAAGCAAGCGTGATCCCCAAGCAGGGAGTTCAACCTTGTTCTTCAATTATAAACATGAACTCTGTATTTGATGCTGTCTTCAAATCAGAGAGGGCTGAGGAAGATTAAAGTAGTTTCTGGCCTCAGTTTTATGAATGGAAAAAATCACAAACCAATTTTACTATTGGCAGGTTTTGCCTGAAGTTTTTGATAAAGAGATAGATATCTATTTATAGGGTGATTTTCCCTGTTTCCACGAATGTTAGTATAAGAGAAAGTAGTGGGTTTTAGCTGTCTCTATCACCAGGCTATGCATACCCATTGCGAATTTGTGCCACACACTTTTGATATTCCCTATACAGCTTGGAGGTATCATTCATAAACTGACAGACGTGTCATTTTGCCGGCTCAGATTTCAGTATCAAGGTGAAGATTTGCTTCAACATGGCATGAGTGATTTCCAGAGATAATTATTTTAGTTAACAAGGTTAAATGAAATGTCAGTTGTTACTGTGAGACTTCAGTCACCAGTTAACTTTGAATGTTCTGGCACCGTAAATAGCACAGGGACTGAACTTGCTCAGTCCCTGAAATAGCAATCCTTTCAGTTCATAAATTAGATCATTTTAATGGTTCATGAAGTGCATAGAAAACATTATTTGCAAAGATGCGAGTAACTGCTTCTAAGCAGCTGTGACATTTGTTCTTTTTTAAGAAAATCTAGAGGGTTTTTGTTTTCCTTTTCAGTGTTAGGGTAAAAAAGAAGGCATACATTGAAATAAAATTAATTCATCATTTATGATTATGTTAGATTGAGCTTTTACAACATTATATTTGTTTTTAAAATGAATTTCTTATGCAGTCAAGTTGTAAAATAACATCAGATTCAGGATTCCTAACAGAAAATAAAATAGATCCATGTCAGGGAATAAAATTTTATAAAATTTAAACACTTATTTTGCTAAAGTTCACCTGTTTCCTGGAACAGGGAGACTCAGACTCACCTGCAGCATTGAAGGGAGTGGGGGAAATTCCTTTCTGTTGCTATTTTCATGACAAATTAGGTTTCTGAAAATAACTTGTATAAGTATAATTTTAAGTCTTATTTATCTAAAACTAAGTTACCAAAATAATTTTCTTGAAAAAAAAAAATAGTGTGAAAAGATGTGTTAAAATAAGTATTTTTATAGCATGGCCATTTCAAAACAGTGAACGAGGAGAAAACAAGACGGTGGTGGTGAAGTTCAGTGCCAAATCATGCTTTTGCAGAGTTCCCATTGAGTGGCACTAGAGGATTCTTCTAAGCAGGGTTTTGCTTAAAGCTTTATGAATAATGGATTTGAAAGGAATTTGAATGGAATTTGAAAGGAATAATTCTTCTTATACAAAATTTTAAGAAGGGGCATTTCTTGCGAGTGGGGTAAAAAGCTAACACGCTGATTTTATTCTTTCAGACGCAGGCATACTGTGAAATAGTTCTGTAAGTTAGAAATTTTTTAATCCAGATTCTGGGATCAATTTTATGCTTGATTTAGGGCCTTGCTCTAAACATAGAAGGTAGAAAACAAATATAATGTGTTACCTGTGATCTCTTCTTCCAAATTTCTTGGAAGAGCTGATAGTAACTTTAAATGAGGACAAGAGTAAAATTCTTCTGATTTGAAGTCAAAAGAATTCTTTAGTGCTCAAGAAGATAACTTCTGAAATGTTTCTGGGCCAATTCCATTTATTTCCAGGTTTTGTTACTGCAGGAAAGGATGGTGTTTCTCTGTTACTTGTTTACCTGCTGAACTTAGAAAGTTATTAAGAAATAGGATTTTTTTTCTTAATAAGTAAAATTTTTTAGCAGTTAGCTCAGAAATAAAATGGCCAAACTGGAATAATGTACTTTAAATGGCAGAATGTAAATGAAAGTATATGGGAAAATAAAAGAATATGAATTTTCTATTGGAAAAGTCACTATTTTTATTGAGCTCGAACTGCATGAGTTAGTTTTGTCAAATCTAGCGTACGCAGCAATTTGTTCATCTGATGGATGTGAAACACATCATTTGTTCTCCTTTTTTAATTACTTTACAATCACATACTTCACTGTACAGTAACTAGACTGTGATTTCTTTTGGACAGCCTCATTTGAATTTGTAAGTTGGCCATTATTTTGAGGCTTTTGGAGGATGTACTGTAATTATAATAACAGGAAAAGGAAAATATTTTCTCTAGTCTGAAATGGATTCATGGGCTGCTGTTATGCCCAGTTGAACCTGAGAACCAGCTGATTCACATCCCTTCTAGGCATGGGGCCATTTTTAGGATATTGGATTATCATGGCTGCTATTTACAAAAAAGAAAATAAAAAAAGAAGTGGTTGTGATGTGCAAGGTGCTACTTCCAGAGGGCGCTGCAGCATGATTCTAAAAGATGATCTTTTCAGGAAAGAAAGAGGAGAGTGGGCAGAGTTGGTGTTTGAGAGCTGGAGGATAGTTTTGTTTGTTTAATGAATATTTGAAGCTTCTTTTTTAAATGGGTTTTTTAAAAATATTTTGGTCAAAATCCTAGCTTGGAGAATTTTAGTTATGCTGTTCTTTAACAATCAAGTAGTTTGTAATGTCACGATTTCCATGTTAAATGCAGGAAGCTGGTAACCTGCACAGAGAATAGTGTCTGCTCAGCTTTGTATGGATTATAGATAAGGAAGTTGTCCATTTCTTTGTCATTATAGATAGAGCAAATATTTTTTTTTGCTGTAAGGACAATATTTGTTTAAATCCTTGCTGCTGAGAGCATGAATTGTCTTGCTTATTCAATGGAGGTAGGTTGTCTTTCAGAAACATTTGCTTCCCCTGTATTTTCATTTTGGTTCTTGCTTATTAAAATGAACAGGAAGAAGAAGCGATGAGAAAGTTCTCGGGTATTTTTACTGATTTCCAATATACTAAATATTTTAAAATACACTCTATGATAATCAAGCAATTGAAATGAATCTGTGCTTTTTTATTGTGATTAAACTGCTAAGCTTGAGATTTGAAGTTTGATGAATCCAGGTTGTGCATTTGTTCATAAAATTCTCAGGTTTTTTAGGGATTTATCTTGCTCATATTAAGATGTCTGGCTAGGATGATGATCTGGTAGAGACTGGGATTCAAATGGTGTTGAGAGCCTCTGTAGCAGCAAAAATGTACCATAGGGAAAAACTGTGTCTAATTACTGCAATTCTGGAAAGGCTTTCAGAGTTTTGGGGTATGAGTTGGATACAAGTTCTGTGATTAATCATTGTGATAAAAAAATGAAAACAATGGATCCAAATATGATTCTCACTCTGAAAATAGAGAAAGCTTTTCCAAAGCTATATTCAACATGAATTCTAGGAGTGCCTATAGCAAAAGCTCTTCTCTGTAATCTTGCATGATTAAGATTTAAACAAGAACAACTGATGAGGACAGTTTCTTGTCTTCCAGTAATCTTGCAAGTATAATAATGCTAAAGAAGTTTCAGATTCAGAAACATTTCAGCTGACAATATAAACCAGTTTATAAAGCTATTCTTTCTCCAAACAACCCTTATGAGTCTTCTAAATATCTTCATATATCACAGAACATTATCATGGCTCATTATTTGCCACGAATGGCATAGTGCAATGCGTTTATATACTTTTAGATTCATACTAATTTTGAGACATTAGCACTCTTGTGCTACTCCCCCTGCCCAGCTAAAAACTATATTTGCATTAGATTTTATTGTCTGCTACCTCAGTCATTTGCTCTGACATATATTCCACATTCTTTTTACTGTCACTTTGTTTGCCTCACTGGGCTGTCTTGAAATACTGCGTCAGCATGATGTTCAGATACGTTGGTAAAGTATCATTGCAAAAATATCTGCTTGTATTCTACTGAATAAAAAAAGTTTCACACAGACATTTGATTTATGAAGCTCTATACATAATCTTAAAAAGAAAGCATATGGCCGATCTTTCAGGCAGTGTCATAAAATACAGTTCTGACATCTCAGATGTAGAAAACTTGTCCTGCTTTATGCATTTAAAAGTGTATAGTCATCTGATCTCATTGAAAGTTTTAAGGTCTGATGTGTCTACTCCAAAATCTATAGCCATGAAAATATCTGACTGATACCAGCAGTGACTGAGATGAAGGTAAGCAACAGGGGGAGAACAGAGAGAAAATCTTGTCTGTCTAATTGCCTTTGGCTTGAACAAGATCAGTGATAACCCTTTTCAAGCTCATAGACTGAGATCAGCACATGAGCTCAGAAATAGCACTTTCTAAATATCAGTATAGAAATACACACAAAACTTGAATTCAATCGATGTTATAGCAGGTGGGCTCATAACATGCCAACGGACCCACAAAAATATGTTTGAGTTTTCTGCTGAAGACAGTACAAACTGTACAACATTTTTCTTTTGTCAGTTGATATATAGGGGACATTTTTGGATGCTGTTTCTATTGACTTAAAAGTTCTGCTGAGTGCTGAGTATCTCTGTCTATGGTGTGCTCCCTCTGCATCTTTCTATCAATTTTGTATGGGTGCCTGTAGCCTCCTTTAAAAAAAAATAAAACAAAAAATATCTCCAATAACTAATTTGTTTCACATAAAATACAATGGCTGATACTACTTGAATTTCTATCTTGCATACCTCTCTTTCTCCATGGATATTGTCATTATTGGGTTTCCTCTTAAAAGAGAAACTCATGGAAAATATTCTTAGCTACAGAAAACATGGCAGCAGGTAGTTCCTTGATTTTGAAGTTTGGGGCTATTTTGAGGATGATAGTATTGTGAAGACCTTTAGTTTCATAAAGGAGTATATGGGCTCTTCTTTCTCTCATGCATGCTACAGAATGCTTCCTTTATGTCTGCTTGAGTCATAATTAAAGCTGTTTGTGTATAAAATCGAATGACAATTCTGTGCACTACTGTCAGATCTAATTTAAACATACAGGTTTTTCTCATTTTGAGAGAAACATTTAAAAAATAGAGAGGGAGATATAAATTGAAATTTATCAAGTTCTTAATATGAGGGAAGTTCTGGGATAGAGCAAACAGCAGTTTCCCAGTACCACAGAGTATTTCTTTTAATATTCCCTGTTTTCCTATTTGTTTGACAAATAGGAAACAACAAGAAATTTTCATTTTTTGTCGATCTTAAAGCAGTTTATAGTTTCTCAGTAATAAGTGAGCCAATCATAAAGTGAAGTTCCCTGATCAGATGCTGAGGAATCTCTTTCAGCCGTCTCTGGGAGACTTTGAGCTTCATTGGCTTCCAACCTTTGCCACGTGCTCAAAGTCTGAGCTCTGGAGAAAAGTCTTTCAAGGAGAAATAAGCCATCAAAAGAGTTGCTTAAAAAAAGACTTATGAAAAAGTTGACAAGAAAACTTGTTGTCTTCCTCTTTTCAAAGTGTTTTGTTTCAAAGTAAAAACAGACCAGTTCAATCATACTGAATTCTAAACCCTTCATTGTGTGTCATCTGTTGTACAGCTTTCTATTAATTTTGAAGCAGTTGGATGTCTCTAAATTGTTCTGTTGTATAACCAAAGCAAAAGTTAACAATTCTGGTTTACTTCGGGTTTTGTGTTGGGTTTTTTTTTTGGCCAAAGGTGCAACTCTGAAGTAGCAAAGCCTGTGGATATGGATGTGCTTGCCTATATAGAAAAAATTAAAAGCTGATAAAAAGGGAGTGAGTTTAAAGGCCATAATAACATTGAGAATCAGCATATTGCTGGATTATTTTACAATTACCATCATTACAACAGTCAGATGTTTATCATATATACATCATAAAGTCTGATAATATTTAATTATCTTGAGTAGCAGAACATATTACTTATTATTTTGTGTGTTAGTCTCAAATTTTTTTGGCCTGGATGCTTGGGATTTGTAGAAATTGCAATATTATTCCTTTTGTCTTAAAATTATAGGATCTACTCAGTACATATTTGCACATCTTTCTAAAGCACTGTTAATAAAAGAGTTTACAGTTTAAGTTATATGTGTCAGTCTCAAGTGTTTCACAGTATCTAATGCATCATTAGCATCTATCCTTCACACTGATGTCCCAGAAGAGAAATTTTCAGGCAAATTTTTGAATATATTGAATGTTTTCCATAAAATGTCAAAAGAAGGTGACATTATAAGAAAGGAAGGTGCCTTCAAGGAATGTGGTTACCTTATGTTTTTCTTTGAGCAGTCATCTCTTTGATATTTACAGAAAAAGAAATTAACAGTTTGATTTTTCTTTTAATTTTTTTTTTTGCATTCTGATTCCTTGAATGCTGAAAACCATCAAAATTCTTGATGCCATCTAACACCAAGATTCATATTTTGTTTAAAACCAAAAGCATGATCTAGTATTCTTATGAAATCAACTTGATCTTCCTTTCTAAAATCTTTCTTTTCAACTTGTGATATTATCACTTATCTTTCTTTTCTTTCAGTCTAGCCTTAAAATATCCATAGTTTTATCTTTTCAGAGGCAGAATTGTTGAACTTTCACTGTTCCTGTTCTTGTTTCTTCTATTATCCATAGACAGGATAAGATTATTTGTTTATTCTTGGGGAAAGAAGGCACTGCTGCTGACAGATTTTTTGACTATATAATTACAAGAAACTTTGCCAATTCTCACAACTGGGAAAAAAGGGTAGGCAAATTTTTATAAATAATGTTCCAACTTGACTCTGTTCACATCCATTACAAAGAATATGAATTGTGTTCGTTCTTTGTTGAAAAAGGGAACTTGTTTTTGTATGGATATTAATTATTCAGGGTTTTTGTCTCAGTGTCTCCAGAGTTTGGGCCATTCACTCAAATGCTGCTCTAGAGGATAGTGAGTACTCAAAAGTGGATAAAATGAGCAGCATGACAAAAAGAAAAATAGCAAAACACGGGTTGGCATACATTTGAGTGACATGATTATACAAAAATTGCAAATCAATTAAAGAATACATCTTTAAGGTTTTGCATAACTTAGAAGTTAACTGAAAAAAGGACTATACTCTTTAGCTGTGATTTGTTTCCTTTCATTCAGTAATCACTACATCATCTTACAAATAGAGCCAGTGGAAGCATGTTCTGAATAACAGTGATCTACATACCATTTTTAAGATCTGTGTTGTTTTAAGAATATGTGACAGAGTTAGTCCAGGAATGAATTCTAGCTGCAGCTTAAACCTGAAGATTTTACTTGTTCCTTGTTTTGAGTTGGTTTGTTTTGGAGATGAGGAGCTGTGTCTTCAGCTTTGCTGACATCTGTTGGAGCTAAACTGTTGATATGGATGTGTTGCTGTTGATATTGTTGATGTTGATATGGATATGCTGATATGGCACAAGAATGTGGGCTGTATGCAGATGTATTTACTAGGAAAAGTAGGTCAGATTGTCAATGAGAAAATGATGTTGGCATCTTATTCTTTGGAAATCATCTGGGTACTGCAAAAGGAGTTAGTACACCCATATCTGTACACCTGGGGGTCCAGCTGCTCAGTAGAAAAGGAGACCAGGCTGTTAGTGGCATAAATCATATTCTCAGTGAAGTCACAGGAACTGTGCTGCTTGTATTGACTAGGCATTTGGCACAGTGAGGCTGTTAATAAAAGGTACGGGTTTCTAGATATGAACTGAAGTGTGAAATAAAATGAACAAAGTAAATATTTGGAAATGAACAGTTCAGTGGATAGAAAAATATTGAGAAGGGCTTAAATATCAGACTATTACTGCAGCAGCAGTCATGTATGCTTCCAGGTGCAAAAGCTTCATGTGTGACTTTGAATAAATTTTGAGGTTGTAAGCTGACAAGGGAGGAAAAAATGGAAGCAATTCCATATCATACGAGTAAAAATATACTCTAGATTAAATAGGCATTGCAACAGTAGAATGCACCAAGTGATTAAAATAATTAAAGGAGTGCAATTGAGATATAAAGACGGAGATGAATGCTCTCAGTGAGAGCAGCGTAGCATTCATTCTACTAGTGAAAGATGCATAGCAGCCTTTGTCCTCAGAGATAAGAACATAGTGGCAAATTTCCAGTGAGAGCTGCCTAGCAACTAACCCATCTAGTGAGGGCAATGCAGAAGTTAATCTCTTTAGTAAGCAAGTGTAGCTATTAATTTAATTAGTAAAGGCAGAGTACCATGAATCAGTCTGGTAAAACAGCGGATTTTTTAATGAAGATTTTCAATATGCTAACCTTGAGTAGTCACATCAGGGTTGCCTCTCTATTACAGTAGGACAGTCTAAACCTTATTAAAAGTTCAGAATACTATGCCCTGAAATGGGAACCTATGAGAGTCTCTGCTGAAAGAGAGATCATCTTTTCTAACACCAAAACTAAGCAAGTATTTCTTTTTACTTACAGCTGGGAGAGAGGCTTAAAAGGCTGGAGGTCTCAACAAGCCCCTCCATGCATTTCCTACTACTTTCAGTCTCTTCTGATTTGTATTCTAGCTATTAAACAGATGATTGACAGCTCCTGAGAACAGTGGTAGGTGTAACTGCTCTGGAATGGGGAGCATCTATAAGAAGTTCTCTGTTGTATGTGGAGAACTCCATATACTAGTCAGACATACTTTCACTTCAGAGGAAAGTAGAAAATGTTTTCAGGAAATACACTTGAGTTTTTGTGATCAAATTGAAGACTTTTTCTTCTAAATCCAAGGAGGAACATAATGACCTTTTGGAAACATATACTAAATATTTAGACTTCTATAAATACTATTAGATATTTATAGTTTTCATCCCTGAAAACTGTACTGTTGGAAATTAGGTAATGGAACACTATCTAATCTACATCAATTGAGCCATGACTTAGAGATATGAAGATTTTTGCCAAATAGCCTGAAGGTGTCTTTCCCTCAAAAAATACCATGAGCCCTGACATTTGGTAAAAATTCATGTATGCCGAAAGCAAAAGTATTTGCTATTCATAAATATTTTTGTAAGTTCCTCTGCCAGTCCTGGAGATGAAGAGAAGGTGATATGTCCAAAGTTACTGTGAAATCTCCTGAGCTGTCACTGTGGTTGGGTGACAGAAATTTTAAATCACATCTTATGTGTCAAAGAGCTTGGAGCATGTGCATGTTGTGTTGTGTGCAGGAATACAATTTATTTATTCTATGGAAATATCCTTTAATAGTGCTTTAAAAACAGAGTAATTTGTTCACTTTTTTCTGTTTTAAGACAGAAACAAATGAAAGTTCAACCATCAAAACTCATGTCAGATGCTTTCCTAATGGAAAAAAATGAAATCATTTCACAGTTTCTGTATGTAACAAAAATCTGTATTTTACCTTTGCTAACCAGAACAGTGAAGATTATTCACTGAAGGATTTCAGAGACCACTTGAGACTATAAATTAGTCTTGTTAAGGTACTTGTGATTTGAATTTGACTAGAATCAGTGATGAATGTTACTGGTATGATGGTATTAAAGGAAAGGAAGCAGTTAGTGTTACCTATACATATTATACGTACATATCAACTTATGTGTGGGTAAGTGTGCACACCTATTATTTCCTCTGTAATTAATTTTCTGGCCTTAATTAAGCAGTGCAGATTTATTTACTTCCTATTAGTTAATGGCATTGTCTGTATCAGGAGGTAGTAAAAATTGGTGCAGCAGCACTAGCTATTTGTGTGCGTGGGTCTATGACAGTAATAGGTGATGGTCATCAAAACAGTTCCAGTTGCCTCTGAGACAAATATGCGTAAAAAGATTTTTTAGTTTAGATGTCCAGGTGCCTATCCTTGACCTTGTTCTTTTTTCCCCTTTCACATACACATACAATGAATCAGATCAGAATTGAAGCTTCTAAATACGCAGCAAAAATTGCTCAAAAATCCTGAATGATGATGGTTAGAGCAGATCTTTTTAGTTGTCTATCCTGTGCTTAGGGTGAATTTTTGCAATGAATGTTCTGCCATTTCCTACCAATGAGTGAGCAGGCATGTGCTTTACTGAAGAGGTGAATTTAAATGGCATTTTGAATGAAGAGAGGATTGTGTTTCACTGCTACATCTATATTTCAGCTGGTGAAGTTTCAGTAAAAGTTGGTAGCAAGAAATACTGTTCTACACATTAATATTTTATTGCTGAAAAATATATTTTTGAGTTATTCTAATAACTTTATCCATATGCTAAATCATCTAAAAGGGTGCTTTCTGTTGTTGGATAGATTCAACATTTATGAACAGTAGGAATATTTAATTATTGAGTACAAAGCAGACCCCAAAATGCTTTGGATACAGTTCTGGCTTCAGTGAAGCCTGTGACAAGGTGGTCTCATTTCAAAAGCCAATATTTAATTCTATGCATTCTTGGCTGTTTCGGAAAAATGTCTAGGTTTTATTTAGTTTGGTTTTCTTGCCTCACTAAGATTTCATATCTACAAGTAATGTCATGTAGAATAAACTGGTATGGAGTTTGCACCAAAACAAAGGTTTGACTTTATTGTGCACAGGTGAAGTATGAGAATTATAACTATCTATATTCTTTCTATAATAAAATATACTTTGAAAAAGCCTTAATGTTGGCCTAAAACATAAATTAGTGCTTACCTAAGTTTCTCAGCTAACACTGACCATGCTTTAGTATTAAAGGGCATTAAAATACATATCCAAATTTTGTGGTGGAACTTTAGTCCAGCTTTCTTTTGTTATATCCATAGTTAATATGAAGATTTTAAAATGCTGACCACTTTTGAGGATTTGTGACACTTAAAAGGATATACAAACCTTCCATTTTTATCCTTTTTTCCTTCCTTTTACCCTTTTTTAATATCTTGTGATCAAATGGTGCTCCATTTTTTTGTATATTTGAACATGCTGAAGGAGTAAAGCTGCTTCATTGTAATTATCATTGACACTTTTTTACACCAGGTTTTGATATGCTGCTTCTGCTGGGCTTTAAGAGTATAACTGTACTGTTGCCTGTTAGTTTGCAGTGCACCTGAATTTATGTTTTCACCACCTTTGTAAACATGAAACTACCTTTAAAGTTTATAGACAAATTGAAGATGAGAGCTCCCAGTTCAGACCTAAACCAATTGTAATCATGCCTGATAACGCTACTGCAGTTTAGAGGTTTGTTACTATTTCCATTACAGTCCCCTGTTCCTAGCCGTGTAAGTGTTTGCTCTGGGGTGAAACATGTCATAAAAGACAGATCAAGGGAGTAGTTCTGACTTTAAGTTTAGAAACACAAACCCCAAACATTTTTCAGTCAAAGAAAGATAAGGAAAGGAAGTTTTCAACTTTCAGCCACTTTTATACACTTCTGAAACTTGTAACTATCTCTTTTATAGTGGTGAGCAGCTCAGGGGGTGGTGGAAATGGAAAAAGAGTGATAGCAACAGAATATAGAACAATCATTTCATGATTATTTTTTTAGTAAGACTTCTGGGAGATGGTAAAAATCTGTATTACCAGATAACAAATCTCCACAGGAGACACCTAAACAGTATCTATGCAATCACATGGGGAGTAGGTATGCAGCTTCCTACTTACTAAAAGATAGTTACCAGTGCGTTTATAAAAACACAAGTGCATCATTTTATATATTCATGTTTTTAGGATGCTTTTCCAAATGTGCCTCTTGCTGATGCTTAGCTTGATTAAGAACCACAGGAAGCCAGAAGAAATGTGTCTGCTGTAACAGCTGCAAATCCAGGAATCTATTAATCAATCTGGATTGCCTTTGCTCTGCCTTTGTATCACTAGCTTCCACCATTTTATTACAAGTCTCAGGCCACTTGATGCCAACTTCTTCAGTCCCCAGGTCTTGAAATCATGTATTGACAGTAACTTGGAACAGCTTTTTCATGTGAGTAGCTCTATTGAAAGAACCACTCAGAGAAGCAAAAGCATGATCACCCAGATGTGTTTGCGAAATGGATCTTATCACTGCTTTTGTTTTATATCCACTAAGCAAGAAAATATTTGTCTTTCGTTGAAAAAAATAACAGAAGGAAAAAAATCACATATTAAATGGCATTTAATTATGAAACTCAAATGCTGTCCATCAATGTCTAGAACTGGGAATCATTATTCTTAACACCATAAAGCTACATTTTACTAAAATAAACCAAAAATTACTGGATATGGCCTCAAACTAAGCTTAAGCCTTTAATTACTACAGTAAAAAAAATCAATCTGAAGGTTCTTTCTTAGTAATCACTGAAAGAAAAGACAGATGCTGCTATCAGATTCTGACCTTGAGATTTACCTCATCATAGTTTCAGACCAACTGGGAGAAGTCAGTGGTACAAAATGATATTAAAGATGCTGTAAAGCATTTATATATTGATATAATTTATGCCATGAACTTCACAGTAAAAAGGTTTAACCTCCTGTTTTAAAGTATGATCATCAAATTATCTCTCATATCCTTGAAAGAAGTTATTTTATTATTGCAAAGAATGTCTTCAATTTTTAAGGTATGCTGAGGTGGAAAAGTCAGACTTTATAAGAGTGAGAAATTAAATGTGAAATTGGCCTAACTATATTGTCTGAAGGATAAGATCTAAGAGTTTGAGAATATTTAATGCAGCTGTGATACTCAAAGCCCTGTAAAACCTCTGAGGTCATTTCAGTATGGAGGACTTTACCTGATGAATTGCTAGATTTTGCTGTCTGGCCTTCCTTCAGAACTTAATGAGATGTGTGTGTGTGTGTTTATCTGGCTATGTTAATAAAGCAAGGCTGATTGTAAGGAGCAAGTTGATTAATGGAAGCATAAAATTGGATTTTTTTTTTTCTTTGGTTCACAGCTGTATGTAACATTTAGCACTTGTCCTGTAGGGCTGCTTCTCTTAGGGTGGCAGAATCTCTCACGACTGGAAAGTTTCGTGGGTTTGGTCTTAGGCTTGGATATTTTGCAGTTTGGAGTATAAAGCTGTAAGAATGCAGTGCACTACTACAGTGCTCAGACTTGCAGAAAGATTTATTAATTTATTTATATTAAATCACTTGTATGAAATTTTCTATGTTTTCAGCAACCAAATATGTTATTTGATTTCTAGAAAAATATTTTATTTCTGAATCTGAGCTACCCTATCCAGCACCATCTAGATTTTTCCCCTGGAGTGGGACTGGGATTTGCACTTGCCTAATCCTCTTTTGTCAGCAAAGCGGGAGCACAGAGGTGGGGAAGCATGGTGTGAGACCCTGGCACAGGTTGCCCAGAGAAGCTGTGGCTGCCCCATCCCTGGCAGTGTTCAAGGCTGGGTAGGATGGGGCTTGGAGCAACCTGGTTTAGTCAAAGGTGTCCCTGCCTGTGGCAGGGGTTTGGAAATGGATGAGCTTTGGGGTACCTTTCAACCCAAACCGTTCCATGATTCTGTGATAAAGTGGTGACGTGATTATTCCATGTGGTACTGTGGCCTGGCCCTGTGGAGCATTCAGGGGGAGCTCCAGCTGAGGCAGGCAGGCTCCCATGTGTATGCACTCACAAGGAAAGACGGAACCTGAGGTTGATGCTGAACAACAAAGACCTTCTTGTCACAATATTTCCTCTTACTGCAAGCTGACAGTTTATATAAGGTCTCTTGAAACTTCAGGAAAGTGTTGTCGTTGATCAATGCTTAACTAAATAGGAATTAGGTCTTTTGTTTTTGCTTTTATCTGTACTAAAAATGGCTTTTTGCCTTCTGTGAGGGATGTTGCCAGCTCAAAGAGATTGATTTAGGGCTCATATTAAAGAAGGGGATTTGGGAACTGATCAATGAAACACCTGAACTAAGACTTCAGTGAGGAATTTGAATCATTTTGACAGTTTGTAAAGATTAAAATTGATATGAGCTCAGCAGCATCATTTTTTTTGTTAACTGGAGCAAAAGAGTCAATGTGGAAACAGATTAGAAACGGAGTTGGAAGTAGAAAATGTTGTCAAGTTTACTTTTCTATGACTTATCAAATGCATCTATCACTATCATAAAAAAAGGAACTGGAATTATCAGTCAGGAAGGACTGCTATGTAACAAAATCACAAAATAGTTATAAATAGGTATAAGGAGGGGATGGAGTGTTCGAAGGAAGATGAACTCTTCTGGAATAAAATAGTCTAGTAAGTTTTCTGATTAAAACAGCAATATTTATGATAAAATATTTAGAATAAAGAACATGCACTGAACTCCAAGTCAATGCCAGTAGTCTTCAAAAGTGACCAGGATTTTCAGTATTACTTTTCTGCAGCATGAAGGATCCCGGAGGAACTGCTCAGAATTTACTCCTATGGGACTTGTTTGACTTCTACTGTAGACCATGTACTGTAGTGTAATCAGCTCATTCTGTTGCAGGGAAAAAAAAAACCAAACCAAAAAAAAAACCAAAAAAAACCAACCAACAATAAACTGATGTATTTTGAATTGTTCTATCAAATATTTGTCTGGTCCATCTCTTCATTCTGCAATAAGATCTTGATTATATGGCAGACCTGTTTCTGGTTAAAGTCTAGATTGCTGTCTGTAAGGTGAGATATTTGTATATGTTTGCTGGAGTTTTCATAAGGGAATATCAACAGTATTTTGATAGACCTAACTGGAAAGACTTATTTCTTGATGGGAGATGCTCACTAGTCTCTGTTAGGACAGAGAATCACTGGCGGTATTTCTTATTTCTTGCAAAGATGCATATTTTCTGACACGGGCAGGTAAGTGGGGCAATTAGAGTATGCACCACTTTCCCCTGTGTCGTGGTTTAAGCTCAGTCATAAATCAGAAAACCATGTAGCCTGCTAGCTCACTCCCCCACTTCCTCCCCCTGGCTCCGGGGGGGATGGGGAGGAGAATCGAAAGAATGTAACTCCCACAAGTTGAGATAAGAACAGTCCAGTAACTAAGGTATAACACAAACCACTGCTGCTACCACCAATAATGATAATGATAAGGGAAATAACAAGGGGAGAGAATACAACTGCTCACCACCTGCCGACAGATACCCAGCCCAACCAAGCAGTGATCAAGCCCTTCCAGGTAACTGCCCTCAGTTTATATAGTGGGTATAGTGGGCATGACGTGCTATGGTATTGAATACCTCTTTGGCTAGTTTGGGTCAGGTGTCCTGTCTCTGTTTCCTCCGGGCTTCCCCTCCTCCCTGGCAGAGCATGAGGCTCAGAAAGTCCTTGGTCAGAGTAAATATTTGAGCAGTAACTAAAAACATCAGTGTTATCAGCGGTGTTTCCAGGCTGAAAGTCAAAAACACAGCACTGCACCAGCTACTAAGAAGGAGAAAAAATGACTGCTGCTGCTGTACTTGGGACACCCTGCTGCTCTCTACATATGGTATTCATCTTCCTGAGTGTGAAAATGATAAAGAAATTCTCTGTTCCAGCTACAAGGGAAGGGTGGCAATTATTAAGTGAGTGAGCCAGCTGATGCTGCTTAGCTATTCAGACTAGGAACAGCTCTTGGAAGGACAGTGAATCAGGCCTGGCTACAGCTCAACAGTTTTGAGAAGAACAGATTTAGCCAAGAGGAAGGAAAGGATGAGTGCTCTTGATGATTTAATGAGACAGATGGTTTATTGTTTTGAAACTGAGCTACTACAAACTGACATGTTTTAACTTTATATTTAAAACTAATTTATTGTTTTTAGAGACTGTAGTTCTTGTTAGTCTGTTGCTGTAGCAATATTTCTGTTTATGTCAAACTGACAGGCCTTTAAAATATACAGTATCATTTAATGAGAGAAGATCAGTACAGTCCATCAAAAATTTGAAAGTGCTCCATAAAAACTGATTTGCTTTGGCCATCACTTAATTCCAGTAGTATTACATTCTATGGTTAGTGCCATGGATGTTGATGGGCCTATATAGAAAGACTAAAATTGCAGAATTTCTGTTCTAGAGTTTAATAGATGGTACACTTCATGGTGTGTATTCCTTTGCATTGAATTCTTAGCTGAAGCTAAACTAAAATCAACATCAAATCAATAGTGCAGTTATGTACCTTTAGTCTTCTAGATACCCAAAATGTTTCTAAGGTGTTTTACTTGTTAAATACGTGGAAGAAAAAGAAACCTTAGTAGTCATTATCTGCTTGTTCTAGCTTCTGCAATGTTAACATTCAAAGGTTTTTTGAGATTTCTAATAGTATCCTTTTTATGATGAGGCAGTATCTTAATGACTGAGAGTTTCATACGCTAAATAGTACAGTTTTATTTCAGACTCCATAAGGAGGTTTTAAATGAAAACAGTAAAAATAAAAAGGATGGTTGGAATAGATTTTGACATAAGTTAAAAATCAGGCTGGTGAAGAAGGAAAAAATGCACAATTTGTTTGTCACAATTATGGGGAGCTGTAATGAGTTTAAGGCTGGGTTTGGGTTCGGACTGCATCAGGGTTCTTCCCGTCTCTGTTTAGTGAAGAATTTTTCTTCAGATTCTGTAAACTAGGGAAATAAGCTAGGGGCTCCATAGACAATAACTCAGTGAAGAAAGCTCAGTAATAGCTCTTTCATAAAAGCTTAATGGTCTGTTTTGTTAATGACCTTGGCTACTCGGATGGACCAAGGCAAATTATTCTAAAATCTCATTTTGTACGCTGCTGGGTTTTGTTTTTATTCAAATACAAAGAACTGTCTCTTTCATAAATGGCTTTTCCTCTCAGTAAGAAATTGGTGCCCTGGAAAGGGGCTGTTTCCTTCTCCTCAGCAATATCTGTGACTTGCAGAGACTATGCATCTATGGCAGTGTTAAATCTGAAAATCTGTTATCATATGAGAGAGGGAATTTTAATCTTCTAGGTTGCTTTTAAAAAATGTTAGGAACTGCTTGAATTAATGATTTATCTTTGCAATGAGCTTAATATAATATAGAATCTACCCTAGGAAAAAAAAAAAACAACAACAACCTAAATTGTATATACTTCTTTGCAAAAAAAAAAAAAAAAGAAAATGAAAATTCGAGTGACTGTCTAGGCTGTTTTCAAAGGATTTGTCATCAGTGATACTTTCAAAATCTACGGGAAAATTTTGGTGAAAATCAGAAAAGTGAGTGTAACTTTTGGCATACAATGCACAAATTTTGTATATGTATATTCTATACATTAGCTAAGCATGATACTGTAGATATATTAGTTATTTGATAATGAAAATGTTTACTTTTGGCCCATAATTCCCATCCTGGAGATGCTCATGACAAAACAATTTCTGTACAAGAAGATGACTGTAGATGCTTCATGTACTAGCTGGTTTTACAGCTTTAATTTTACCTATTACTATGATTTTGCGATTTTCATGGATATTTTTTATGAGTAAATGAGAGCCTGCATTTGAACAATTAATCATATCCATTGAATGCAAGAAGGACAAGGCCTGAATTTTCTTATCTAAGACAGGCAGATTTCCTTTTGTTTTCCTGTGTGATGCTTCTAGAAGGTCAGTTCCATAGCACTGAGCAGGGAAAGTTATCACAGCTGGACTTCCAGTTTTGAATTTAAGTAAAATAAAATATCAGTATCTAGCGCAAGGATCAGCAATGCTGAGTGGTTCCCTACTTTAGTCTTTTAATACTATTCTGATAACACTCACAAGGTACAACTTAGTAACCATTGTCACTTGTGAAATACTATACCTCTAACTATCCCAAGCTGCATAGTAGTAATCACAATAAAATAAAATTTTCCTTATGCCACATTTGATATGCTCATGTACAAAAATGGGTGCTCTTAGTACACACCTAAAGCAAAATTTCTGCTTAAAAATAATAAGAAACCCTTTAACGTCTTCAGTTCAGAAAAATGGTTCCTTGTATATAATTTCAATGCAATTGAATCCTACACCTGACACACACAGGCAGTTGTGACAAGACAGAGAATTACATTTTAGTAAGTATCCAGACAAGGTTGTAGTAAAGCCTACACAGCTCAGCAAAAACCATCTATACCTAATAATACTGTGCACGTAGAGCTTTAAATGCATCTCAGTTAATCAATTATTTGATTATGGGGCTCGGCTTTGTTAATGCAAAATATTTTACCGTGGCTCACAGATGATTTACCTGCTGATAATACAGAACATCATGGCCCTCCAGGATTTTGTTAAATTAACCAAAGTAATTTATCCTCTTTATTTATTAAAGATGCCGCTTATTTGCTCACGTGTCCTGAAGGTAAAATGAAGTCTTTACAATTAGAAAGGTAATTATGTTACAGTGTTTTCTTAATATAAACTGCAGGCTTCTTAACAAAAGAGTCTTCAAGCATGTGTTTAAAAAGGAAGAAAACACTAGCACTTCAGAGATGTGTATGAAAATATTTGCTACAATAACATGCCTATATCTAGGAAACATAGCTGTTATTACAGTCATAACTTCTGGTCTACTTGTATGGGCCCCATTTGCACAGAAATTATTTAATTACAGTGTGCCTCAATGTTATGAAATATATGATAATTCAATCATTTAAAAATAACTAACTTATGGTGTCATCCTAAAAAAAAGATGACAAAAGAAACTGGATTTCTTTTTAAAAATTACCATCTTACAATCAGAGAAAATGTCAATTTTTTAAAAAGTATAATCTAAACTTTTATTTTAAAAAGGAAGCTTCCCATGCTGTAAATACCACCTAAAATTAATTCCTAATTAAATTGGAGAATAAATGACTTGTGTATGAATGATGCATAAAGCCTTTGATGCTTGGTTGCTGCCACAATATTTGGAAGAAATGAATGTTAGCGAATTTTGTGTGGTTAGTTTCTGCTGCTCTCTGTCCATAGCTCTCTATTGTGACTTGCTTTGTTGGACAACAGAATGAGTTAGGTCTTCCTTTCACATTCTTGGAATCTATCACCTTCACATTAGTCATGCTCAATTTTATTGCTTTCTTCTTGATGTTGTTTTTTGCCGTAATCATATTTTTTTCCAACAACATGTACTGACTGCTGTGGTTCAGTTTTAGTTATCCAGACTGGTCATTTGAAAAAGGAAGAGGGCCATTGAGAAAATGAAGTCTGTTCTGGAAATCAAAGAGGTGAGATGTGTACATAATACCATAAAGGCAGAGGAAAAGAAAATGTTCGAGGTGAACTGAATTAGAAAAGGAAAGTGTTGGATGTCTTGACTTAGGTCAGAGCTCAGACAATTAGAAGAAACAATAGGCAGAGACAGTGAGGCTTATTAGATGAAATGGTGTGGGTCTGAAAGCCAAGCAGTGGATTTCTGTGGGGCAGAGGACTGTTTATGGGACTGCGTGAGGTTAAAGGCCAATTTTGTAGAGAGAGGCAACATAGATTAAAATAAAGTATTTTTCTAGCCAGTATGTAATTAGCTGATGGAAATTATTGCCATGAGATATCATGAATGTAGCTTAGTGGATTAGTTGTCTATATGGGTAATGAGAACATGTGCATTTACGTTAGATGGGATAAAATGAATTAGGGCTAAACCCCCTGCATAAACCAAGCAGAAATTATGGGGGCTAAAAGGAAACGTTTTTAGAGCTGATTTTGGTGGACTGAATTCTAAAACCTAGCCTTAATAATTCCTTGCTTAGTGTAAATCTTAAATGCTAAGCAAACCAGATTGATGGTCTGAAGACCCCATCTAATGTCAGACTTACTGGAGTCATCAGAAGTGGTAATGAAGATAATCTGAAGTTAATAACATTGCATTGTTAATCAATTTTCCACTTTTCTGGTTGATCTAACAACTCTTCAGTTCATCCAAACGCAGTAAGTGTTATTTACAAACTTAATTTCAAGAGAAACAAAACCAAAGAAACCTAACCAAGATTAGGAGTGAGACTCAAAAACATTGAATTTATTATTTTGGATTCATGTTGCTTTATTAATCTGATTTATAAGGATGAATACATAAAATAAGCATATATTTTTGTTATATTTAAGAGTATTATGGCTATGCTAATAGCATTGGAAATACAGTGACAGTTAGTTACTTTCGCCTAAAGAGTTCAGACAATTTTAAGGATCCTAGGTAGTCTTGTTTACTCATAATCTATTCTCCATCCACTTATGCCATTAAGCTTAATGCTTTAGCTTCTTTCATCTAACAATACTTCAAAGCTTTTTACTGAAATTTTGCTTTGTTCTTTCAGGCTGTGCACATTTACCTCCTGTGAGTAATACTTGCTCTTGACTGCTATTTATTGCAGCCCCTAGCATGCCCTTAAAAAGCCAATACACCACTGGTGTGCTGAATATTGCATTGGGTACTACATTGTGTGGTTGCCAGAAACATTTAGTAATCCATTGGCTGTAATAATAATAATAATAGCAGCAATAACAACAATAATAATTTTCCCTTATAAAAGAGTATTTTTTAAAAGAATAAGCAGAATTAAATGCTATAAAATACTCTAGCCTTAGATCTTAGAACCGTTAACTTTTTTTTCCTATTTGTCCTTCGCAAGAAATTAGTGAGGGTTCATGCCAAAACCACAAGACTAGATTGTCTATTGGAAATTATTGTCACGAAGCCAATTTACCCAACGATTCAAGCCCCAAATAGAATATTTGTGGAATAAAATTGATAATATGTAATATATATGATTTTTGAAAATTTGTGCAGGTGAAAAACAGAAGTCATTGTGACACAATCTGACAAACTAGGGAATTAACATTCTGCTGATGCAATTAGAGACAAAAGATACAGACATGCCAGATATATATATTGGTGTGTGTATATATATATATATATTTATTTTTTTTTTTTACAGGTGTGCATGTCCACTGTAGATTACTTTTCTTTGGAGTACAAAAAAACATTTGTTCAAACCTGGAGAAGAAGAATTTGTGGTTTCTATCACAATATTAAAGTATGTTAGCTGCCAGTGTTTTCCTCTATAAACCTACCATTCTTGATGTGGTACATAGTAACTAGAAGTACTGCCTTCATTCAAGTACTTCACGTTCTTTGTTGAGTTTTGCTGTACCCAGTTGCTACTGAAAGCAAGAATATTGCTTTAAGTATATTTAGTTGGAGTTGGAGGGGAAGGAAATTCGGTTTCTGAAGCTTTGGCTTACTCAAAAGTTCTCTGGCTCATCTGTCCCAGATTTCCTATTTTCTCTGCCAATTTCCTTGAAGTCATTGACATGGATTTTTAGCTTCAACAGATTGATGTCTGGTAGAGTGTCGATGTCTAAGTTGCTGTTCCTACTTAGAGTAAAATCCTTCACAATTTTTATTAGGCTAAAATAGTTTTGTTTCCACAAAAAAGAGTTCAGAATCTAGAAAGAGCAAGGTTTCTCCTTGTGCTTAAGAAGACTTTGTTGTTCTGCCTCAAGAGAACTCAGAGCTTGTCTTCTCATTTGATAGTTTGTAGGAGATGATTGCATCAAACTCACCTTAATTTACCAAATAGAGATTTGTATAATCGTATTTTGAAATTAGCATAAATACACACTTTAGCATTAAGGCACACAACTAGGTTGACTTTCTGACTTGTTTCGTAATTTTGGGTAATACACATACCCTTGTATTTACCTGTAAAATATCTTATGTAAAGAAAGAAGCTTTTGTTTTCCACAGAAAAGTATTCACTGCTAACTATACTCAGAAGTATACTTTTATATATAACTGCATATACTTTATACCCTTTAATTCTTTAAAACTGTTTTTTAAAGAATGTCAACATTTTAGCCACCTTTTTGAATCATGTTGAATCATGTTTAAGCACTAATTTAGCCCAAATGCATCTTCTCTTTCACATTTATTTTTTAAGTTTTTTTATAAGCATTCTAAAAACTTTCTATGGATTTTTTGTTGGACTGAGATTTTTACAGTTTCTAGGATTTTTTTCTGTTTTGGAAATAGAAAAAATATAACTATTAAGAAATATAAAAATGAAACTAGAAATAAATCTTCAGGTCATATCCCTGCTCTACAAGGTTTTATGCACAAATGCTTCTATTAACTGGGTTAGTCACTCCAGTTGCGTACATCCCACGCATTTAATGGATAACATGAAGTTAAGTAAAGCCCAATCTTATCAGAAGATTTTTTTAGGTATCCTGATTACTTTCACTGAAGTGCTATGTAGGCAGAAACACCAGCCTACTCCCTGAAGGATCTATTTCTAAGAGCTAACTGAATATAGGATGGGGAGTAATGCTTATGAACATATAAAAACCATGACAGCATGGGGTCCACCAAAGCAGAAGACACCAGAAAGATGGGGCTGTATTTTAGTTAATTAGAAATCAGTTTCAAATCTGGGTTTTATTTGCATTTAAAGAACTTGACTGCATTTTCCATGTCTCAGAGCTGTTAAGATGATTTCCATGTCATTGTGCTGTTAAGATTACTTCCTATTTGATTACTAACTTCAAAAACTATTTAAGTAAGTCTTTCATGTAAATGAATTTCTCTTCATAATTATATGAAGTTATTGGGATAGGTTTTGGATTATGTTGCAAGATATTTTTTCCAGTGCTGAATTCAGTTTGTAGTATTTTGTTTGATTATTCCACTTGAAGTACTTTTTCACTTGACTATACCTTCTGTGTCACTTAAAAGTTTAAATAACAGTTTCCATCAGCAAAGATCAGAAATAATTATACTCCTTTAAGTAATACTCTTTTTTAGTAATAACAGGGTTTTTTTTGTTTTTTGTTTTTTTTTTTAGTAATAGCAGAAATTTCCATTTTCAGTTTATAATACAAATTCACACACTGTGTGCCATGGAGAAAATCATTTGCAGGCAACAGCAGCAAGCATAGTTTGATGGAATTCTGGGCCACTTCCTTCCTCTGTGCCACTCACATTAACCAAACCATTAACACCTGCTGAACCTTCTCCCCATCAGTCATCAATCATAAGCAATCAGTCAGGTACTTGATAATTAACAGAGAGGGGGGAAAACACTTCACAAGGCTAAAAATATGTCTTTACAGTGGCTTCATGCATAAACTCAAATAACAACAGGGGAAAGGTTTAATAGCAACTTCAGTGCCTGTACACCTGTAAAGCAAACCCTTCAAAGTGGAACTCCGTAGTATGTACAGGGTACAGGCCTTCTGCATGACTATAATGTCTTTTGCTTGAATTGCAACCCAGGAACTGTGGCATGGAAGAACTAAGTTTGGTTAAAAGCTTGAAGTAGACCAAGTGAAAAAGGTGCTAGAGGGCTTCTTTGAAGCTTGTTCTTGTAATGCATTTCTGTGGTCCTTGTAGCGTCAATATTCTTACATGAAGAATCCATCAGTGAAAAGGCCTCGGTTTGCACTGTTCTTTGTTATCTGGAGATGTAGTTGGCTGGAAAATGCTGAAAATGCAAGATGTATTTGCGAGGGTCCCTATTCTGAAGGGTCTCAGAGATTAAGCTGAGAGCTGCCAAAAAGATCTCTCCCAACTTGGTTTATTGAAGCTACTGGAGATCTACTATAAGATCTATTCCTTTCTGCACACAAAGTAAATATCTTGTTTATTTCAAGATCAGTTCTGATTTTGATGCTCTGCAGTACTACTAAGGGTAAATATACAAAAATTTACTGTGCGCATCACGGAGTAAAAGCCTAGAAAATATACTGATCCATTAGCCATGCATATTTCATGAATTTTCCTAATTTCCTGCAGTTATGACTTAATTAGGTAATTATTCCACCCTCTGTCACTGAAAGTGATTTCTTAGTTCTTCCTTTTATGACCAGGGAATATCTTTTCCATTTACTATGTAAATAAAAAAATTAAAAAAAAAAAATCCATGAAATTTTCAATGAAAATGGGCCACATGATAGCTTTTCAATGATGAGGGTGAGTTATTGTTCTTTGGGTGGATGTAGTATTCTAGGGACTCCCACTGTCCCCCTGCTATTTTGGTTTCAGAAAGCAAACCTTTCTCTTCACACGTGTGCCTTCTGATAGTCTTTGCTGCTTCTCAGCCTACATCACACCAATCTTCTTTTTGGAAGATACTAGGCTTTTTTCATTTCATTAATTTAGTTTTGATTTTCAAATATATACTGAATTCTGGAGCCTGGTATGCCCAATATACTGCTGAGCTTCTCCTTTCCCTGCTCATGTAACTTTTTGACAAGACCCAGAGATATTAAATCTACTTCATGAAAGTCATAACTCATTGGAAAATAAAATTCCTGTCACTGGTCCCCATTCTTCAGCCCCCCAACCTCTTCCTGAAAGAAAAAGTTGCATTAAAGACATGAAACTCTATTAAGAGTTATAGCTCAGCTCAGCCTTTAGGAGGAATTGAAGGTCCTGTGATGATACAGATCATGAAAATACTGGAGGAACCTGCACTTACTATTCCAAAGAGAGTGCACAGCAACTTATACCTGTTTTGCTTCCAGAACAGCTTATTTTATAGAAAGTTAATATGTAATAACAATATCAGTGTTACAGGTACGTTGTCATGACACAGCTTATTTTTCAGTTTTTTAGGCCGTAAGTAATAGTTTCTTAGAGATGTCATCCTATAATGAAACCTGACTTCTACTGCAATATTTAATGTTGAAATGTCCTAGCAACATCAGAATTATTTATTCTCTCAGTTTTATCATAGATAAAATTTTGGTTTTCCTTTCTTATTTCTTTCTTTTCTTAATTTCTTTGGCAAAGCAAATGAGTTTAAATAAGAAGAATAATACTTAAAAACTTCTCCAGCAGGTGAAAAGCTGCTATTCAGACAATTGTTTGGCTATTACTTCACTGAATAGGCTCAGTGAGACTGAATTAAAGAATTTGTAATTACAAACTGTGTCTTGGTGATTTTTCAGTTAACAGTTACTATCCATGAATGACCAAAGGTGCTAGACTATTTGTGTGATTTCAAATGGGTAACTTTAATTAAGAAAGAGTTCTTAAAGATCAGTCTTTTATTCCAGGGTCTAGCTGTGTGGCACACACACAGTGTAATGATTTCTGTCTAAATGCCAAGGGGGAAAAGTGAAGACGATCACATCTCACGTGCCTGATTCACAAAGGTAGTTCAGCTTTCTTTTGCAGGAGGCAGGTAGATGGGATTTGCCTTTTGCTTCTGTGTATTTTCCCTTCAGTCTCTTCTCTACCTTATTCCACATAGCTCCTCTCTTCCCACATACAGATTACAACTGGGCATTATCATGGTTAATTTAGTTTTGAAATTGACCTGCTGAAGTAAACATCCAGTTTGAATGACTGAACCTTTCTTTTGATATTATGTGCCTCAGTGACTCCCATTTCACAGGACTCCAAATTTAACAAGGATTTAGTAAAGAAGGATTTAGTTAAAAGAAAGGTGTCTCGGAGGCTTGGTAGTAGCAGATCTAGCTTGTTGCAGTTGGTAGATGGCTGGTTTTGAGAGGTGTTTCCAGTGGTAGCCTAAGCTGGAAGATAAGGGGCTTTGTCTTCCTGCTCTTCTACCACATCCAGTAATGCATCACTTGTGAATGGTACAACTTAAAGGGTCTTACCTTATGTTAATGGTTTCAGAAAAAGCAACCTAATCCCAGATCATTGTTGTACACATCTGCCTCCTCAACCAAGGCGGTCGCTTCCTCAAAGAGAAATCATGACTCCTTTCAAGCTTGTGAAGTTGTGCAGCTTTTCCTGCAAAAAGAAAGGTTCAAATGTATGCGCTTTCTGCTTGGTACAGCATCAGAGCCTGGAAGCTGCTCCAAAAATGGCAAATTTCTGTTTTCTATCCGCCAGTGCACAAAGTCTATTACTTCCTCCCTCCAGCTTTTCTCCCATTTTCAGTTCCCTCCATAGCTCTAAATGCTGCTTGGTGGCTTCCACTTTAATCTGATTTTGCTCATCCTTTCACTCAGTGAATCAATCAAGTAATGTTCTCATTTGGGAATGCTAATGTTCAGCTTTCCACTGCAGTGACTTGAGACACTGTGACAATTCTGTTTAGCTTATGGTAAATATTTCAGCAAGAAAAAAAATCTCTTGCCTAGCAGCTTAATAAACTGTCACAGCAGATGCAGCTGTGTAAAATGGATTTGAAATCCTCTTTACTTCTCTTTAAATATTTTCACTTCTGGCTTTACATTGTTCCCTGGTTGTTTAAAGCTTCTTTCAATTCCCAGCATCTCTGTTAAATATTAGGATATCTTAGTCACAAAGCTAAACAATACAGTGTAAATGGCTTTGGTTTCTTTTTGAAGCTAACATAGAGCTTGAAGTGTCCAGTGGGACCTTTTAAATCCTGCCTAATTACATGTTCCCTTAAGTGAGGCTATATAAAGCTCTTTGCAGAAGAGAGTCACAGGGCATTTTCAAAAGGGAACTACTAAAATGTTAATTATCTGAACATCAGCATTTTTACTTGGGGTCATTTTTCAGTCTTAACTTCCCACTGCAAAGTACAATTTGAGCAATGACTATTACTGTGCTAAGTGGCAAGCTGAATTTCATTTGGCATGTATTAATAAGAGAATACAGTTTTTGATAGCAGTATCTCATCATTGCTTACAACAAACTGCGTTGCATATTTAAATAGTTCTGACATGCAAGAAAAATCGTAATGCCCTGGCATTTTACCCTTTTCTGAGAAACAGCCCGAGAGGTGCTGAAAAAGGTGCAAAGTGGTAAATTGGGTGTGGTAGATATAGTGGTAACATTGAAGTAATAAGGAAAGAGTAAATAAAAATATGATTGAGGGAAAAGAGAGTCTAGGGTTATTGAAAGTAAAAATGTTCTTTAGTTCTGAAAAGTTTTAGTCATAAAAGGTTGAGGTAGATGCAAAAAGGGAATTTTCTGTGAATTTCTAAATGAGGTAGGAATTGCCTGTAGAAGTCTTTTAAGACTACCAGCAACTATGAAACCAATGATATAAAAAAAAATAACCTAGCTTTTGAAATACAGAACAAAAGCTATAGGAAGGTTGAATCTGTGAATAATAGAGAAGATAACTACCTATGAGGAAAATCCCAGGGCCTAAAATACCTTTATCATTTAGAAGTCTTGGGGTATCCCAATTGAAAGTCTCTTGAAAAATTACTGGAAATCTTTCCGAAAGAGATTTTTATAACCAACCTGAGTGGCTTACTGAGAGTTGTCAAAAATGCTGGTGTCACCCCTTTTTGAATTATCTATGGACTAGAAATTCATTTTTGTCCCTTTGTGTTTCCAGCTGGAAATGGCAGGGACTTATTTTGTTTTAAATAAAAAATACATGGAAGAGAGAGTTCATAAAAATGGTCTGATGTTACATTAAAATTTTTAAAGACGAACAATTCAAAGTGGGAATTATTATGAGGCTTCACAGTGCACAACAAATACTCGAAGAAGAAAACTATTCACAGCTTGATGATTTTTATTCTGGCATTTATGCCTTCTATCCATGTGTCCACTGTCTGGAATAAGGTCAAACACGCAATGAGAAGTCCTTAATATGGCTAGAAGCAAATATTTGCGATAGGATTAGTGATACCTACAGCTAACAAATAGGCCATATAATGACGAGAAAAGACCGTGTGGCATAGTAAATAGTATTTGCATCCCATCGGCTCCTTGCCTTGAGCAAAAGCTTTATAAGCTTTGTGGTCTAGCACTGTTCTGGTAAAATCTGGAGAAGACGAAGAAGATGGTGAGATGATTCTAGGAAATTTGCAAGTGTTTCCAACTGTAAAAGGTGGCCTCAGAAGGATAAAAAGATCTTTCAAAATTCAACAGGTGGAGAACTTGTGGGGAAAAGAAGAGGGTGGCAGCTCACTAGCATACATGGAAACTGGTGATTTAGAAGACAATTTTGTATTTAGTTCAGAGAGAAGAGAAAGCCATTGCAGAAAAACAGACTTGATGGGGCACATGCAATTAATGAGGAAAATTGACTTTTTGTGCAGCATTTTAAATGGATTTCCATGGTGTAAAATGGAGGAGGTCAAGGCTGACAAGAGAAGATTGAAATACATTAGAAACAAGGCCAAGGTGCTAATATCTTCTGTTTGGACACAGAAGAAAACCTTCCCTTAAGGAAATTTGTATAGAAATATAGAGTGAGATTAAAATATCTCAATGATGTGAGGACTAAGAAAAGATCCACACTAAAGGCAGTACCTGGGCTTGGGATTTGAATTACAGATGAAATGTTAATGGTATTTATAAAGACTGAAAAATGAGTTAGGGCAGTAAGCTGGAAATTAAATGCTTTGATTCGTTCATGATGACTGTAAACTGATACCTGGCAATCCACAAAGAAGTATCAGTACAAAGCCCACAGACGGAAACTGTTTGGTGTGAAGGCAAGGTTATCTGCGAATATGTCAATGAAAACCCTTTTTTTGTTATTGTTGATTTGTGTTCCCTTAAAGTAGCAACAATCACTATCTATGGAGTTAATCACACAAGCTAGGTGCTGGCATACCCCCATTTTTTCAAACACTCCAGTTTTGGAAAGGGAATGATCTTTACTTCCAATGAGCACATGGGAATGAGAGTGTTACTCAAACTTCTTTGATACTATGCTTTGACTTCTAGCTTCTGCCAAATATTTAGTTGAAATCAGCAGCTGTCTCAAACATTTTCAAATGCACTGATAGATGGGAAAACACTGTTAAAAGTAATGAATAATTGTGAAAGTTTTCTATAGAAAATACTGGTGATAGCTGAGGCTTCCCTGAAACTACTTTTTTTCTGGATACCTATGGATTAATTGAGATATGTCAGTAACATGTTTTGCTTTGGTTTTCTGAAATTTATGTTCACCAGGAAGTCTCACATGATGCATGTCAGTGTGAGACCAAATTACTTGTGAATTTGAGGTACATATGTATGTTATGTTGCTAACATCAGCAATGGGATTATGTCAGTTTATTGATTGTCGAAGTCAAGATTATTAGAAGCATAAAAATACAGTAAAACCTCTAGACCCTTATTTAGATTGTAAATAGAGCTATTTTGATAAATTCACTTAAGCGGAAATCTTCTCAGGGTAAGAACAGTAACCAATATGTTGAATTGTCAAAGACGATGCTCTGTGCTGTCACTGTCTTTGGGTATATGTCATTGCTTGCTATGTTATGGAGACAGTCAGAAAAAAAGATACAACTTTCATCTTTCATTGAATAAATAAAAAATTAGAATTCTGAACTGACAGTTCTAGGCTTGCAGCGTATTTGTAACTGTTCTGATTTCTCCTCTATATACTAAGGTTCAATTTCAATTATTCTGGGAGAACTGCTGTGACAATCAGATGTGCAAAGCCCTGAAAAAGCCAAGTTTTTTTAACAAGACTACTGAGCAGCAGATGTATAATGGTATCTAACTACTTGATAGGAGCCTCTGTAATGGAGCTGCATTTGTGTGACTGAGCTAATGCCTTATGTACAAGCACAAAATTGCCATTTCCAAATTTGCTAAGGACATGGTATAGCCTGAAGTTCTTAACCTTAGAGTTGCAATTGGGTTTCTGCTTATTTTCAAAGGAGATCAAGGTGAAATTTTCTTTTTGGAAAATGCTTACATTCAAGAGGCACTAAATGTAAATGAAACAAACTGTAAGGATTTGAACACTCTGAAAGGAAGCAGCAGAGTAAGCCCGTTGTCCACAGAATAAGGCCGGTGGTGGAAGAACCACATCCTATCCAGCCAAACAGTTTACATTTTCTTCAGATAAATTGTACATGACACCAATCTAAATCCAGAATTCCAGTGATACGAATATGAATTCACTCAATGCTTGTAAACATCTTGATACAACATTAGTGCCATGCAACTGCAAAACACTTTAAAGATATACTTGACAACAGCCTAATGTAAGTTAGATCTGAATATGTTGCACCCTAACACAGAGCTGTAGTAAATGATTTAGCGGTAATTGGACATCTGTTATTGAATGTGAAACACTGGTGACTTTTGAGCATCAGCTCTGGATCTCCTCTCTTGGTTTTTCCCCAGGAAAAAGAAAGAGACTCAATCCCTTATGAACATATTTTACATTTTCCCAGCCACTGGACCACAAGACCTGTTTGTCTGCTATGCAGTTAATGTTGGCCCTTTCCAACATGAGTTATAATTAATATTTCTATTATTCTAAATGGCTTTAACTTGCTGCAGCTTGCATTGATAGAACTTATTTTTCAGGAACATAATACTTTAATACTGAATATGTATGATAATGATATCACATACCATGAACTTATTTTTACTTTGCATGTTATACTGACTTAAAATCTGCACTTTTTTTTTAAAAGTAAAAACCAAAGTGTATTCTAAAAGCTCCATATTAAATACTTTGTGCATTTTATTATCATTCAATTTATAGTTAAAGTTTGGAATCTTTCATTACAGTATTTTGCATTTTATATGACAGCCTAAGGGACGTTTTTAGATTACAAATGGGTCAAACACAAGAGGCCTCATTTAGGATTTGATCAAAACCATGTTCATTATTTGATCTATTGGCTTTTTTCTGGCCCATCTTTCAGCTAGGGCAAAAGCAGTTATTATCACTTATGCTAAGCTAATAATGAATTTCAATTTTGATTTCTAATGCTCTATGATTTTGCTGTATTTTAGTTGTAAAATTGTAGATGCCCATTTACTTTAAATTAAAACAAGTCAGTCCATTGATAAAAAATAAATAAATAAAATTAAACATATAAAGATAACCAATTAAATGTCCACTTTTACATTTGACTTAGGGATTTTTTTTTAATATTAAGGCATTTTTTGGTCATATTTTGCAGGATGTAAGTCCAAAGGTATAAGTTGTTCTGGCACTACCCATATAAATGAACAGATTTCAGTTTTACACTAGCAAAACACTTGCACATAAATTTAACAGAACAGTCATGTAACTGAATAGGACTGTTTTCATGCTTCAGATCTGAACTGCCTTGCTGATTTACGTTGCTGGGCTTGATTAAAACCTCTTTGATTCAGGTAGCTGTCCAAAGTACATTGAAATAATATAATACAGTTAAGAGAATGCAAAGGTGTGAAATAATAATAGCAGTAAGCTGTTAGATATGTTACCATAGATGGTTGTGTACAGGAAAACCTTATTCTGGTTCAGTAGGGCAATAGAAAAGTTCATGGAGGATAAATTCTTTCAGCACTACAACATCCTTTGAAATCTTTGATTTGAGTAATCTGTTTCTCATGTTTAGAATGTGTTAGAGTATTCAGGGAAGTAGCATAAGTTTTTTTCTTGATTTTTATATTCTTGTGTTCTTTTTGACTCTGCCATTGGCAAACGTAAGTTCCTGAGTCTGAGGGCCTTAGAGGTGATGCTGCAACCATTTGTATATCTGAAATGCTGATTATATTTTCAATATTATATGATTTTAATACTCTGACCTTAGTGAAAGGCACTTGTTCAACAATATGAGCAGCAGTAACATATGAACGATTTGGAGTTACTTTTATGTAATTACTTTTGGTGACATTAAAGCTGTAATGCCTTCAGTCTTTAGCTCAGTTCTGCATTTTGAGGACATGCAATTCAGTAGGAGGAGCAAGACAGACATCATGCCAGTGTGCTCAAAACCAACTCATAAATATTAAAATGGAATGGACAGAGGAGTGCATGCTTTTTTCAACTCAGGTAACAGTTTGTGTGTTTAACGTAAAAAAATCTGGCTTTTGTTCAGTCCCTGTTGGAATCCAGGAGATTCTAGGTCCAATTATAATAATTTGAGGTAACCTAAACAATTTTGTCTTCCTGGTATAACTGATACCTGTTCTCCATGTCTGAACCGCTGATAAACTTAGTGTTAAGGTGGGCCAGCAAGGGAATCCAGATAGTTTTATCAAATGTGGCTTCACTTATGCCACTGTGATTGGAGAGTCACATAAGTGCTTCTCGCCTTGTTGCTTTGAAAGTTAGCCTTTGCTTTATCACTGGAAATTCTTGGTGCACTTCTTCAGATTTGCAAAGTTGGAAAATTACAGTCTAATTCCACTCTGGATCATGCAGCTCTACTCACAATGGTCAATGGTGGTGCCTTGGCCTTGGGAGATATATAGACTCTGTAAGAGAGATTTATGAGCAAGGTGCCCCTCAAAGAACAGCTCAATGCATGCCGTGTCAGACTTTTGAGGTGTTTGTTTATTGTTGGCGGGTTTTTATGTATGAAAAATGAGATTTCCAACTATCCTCCTTGTTCTGGTAGATGTACCTTCTTCCCATACACTTGCATGCACTGAACCTCATTTGGCGACATGCTGGCTTTGATCGTTTCATGTAATGCAAATTTAATTTAGGAAAGTGAAGCACTCGGGTAAAGCAGGAGGACTTTAGTCAATGTGTGGATCATGCCTAGAATTCATGAAAGCACTGGAAAGGTGACCTCTCAGGTGCTATGCTATTTCCTGTACTCGCCCTTAAGGCAGGAGGTGTGAAGAGGGGCATGACAATCTAGAGACTTCAGCAAGCTCATACATATTTGTGTCCTTCAGTCTCATCTAAATAATGTCAAGGTGTAAAATGGTAGAGAGAGTTTCCTTTGGTAACTTTTGACTTGGCCATTAGTGTGCCAAGAGAAGCTCTGCAGACCTGAGACCTCAAATCTGTTTGTTTAACATATCAGAGATGAACAGAAAGGTGACAGAGATCCTTCTTGAAGAATTTTTGGTTTGCATTGAAAGCAGAACTTAAACTGTCACAAGAACTTGTGCCTGCAATATTTTCACTGTCTTTGCCAGAGCCAGCAGGTTCAGGCGTGCAGCTGGGACTTTGTATACTTTACCAGGATCAGCCTCTGAGCTTTCTAGAGCTCACCTGCTGTTACTTTTTTATAATGATTCATTCCTGTGTGTTAAAAAATTTCCTTCACTGAATGCATGATTCTAATTTTGCCACTGACTGGAATTCTAATACAAAATAAATGCGGATAATTACAACACTTATTACCCATCCTGTCGCTTATATAATCTTGTATCTCATAGCATAGGTCAAAAAGAGAAATCCATCTAAATCAAAAGATTTAGATGGATTTCATATCACACTAATTTATAGTAAAAGGAGCATTACTCAGTATGGCCTGATAGAGCCCCACAAATTGTTTCATACAACATCACTTTCTTTTGGATCAGCTGTTTTCAATTTGCATAGAGAATAGAATCATAGAATCATAGAATATTTAGAGTTGGCAAGGACCTTAAGAACATCAAGTTCCAACCCCCCTGCCATGGGCAGGGACACCTCACACTAAACCAGGCCACCCAAGGCTCTGTCCAACCCAGCCTTGAACACCACCAGGGATGGAGCATTCATAACTTCCCTGGGCAACCCATTTCAGTGCCTGACCACCCTCACAGTAAAGGACTTCCTCCTTATATCCAATCTAAACTTCCCCTGTTTAAGTTTTAACCCGTTACCTCTTGTCCTATCACTACGGTCCCTAATGAAGAGTCCCTCTCCAGCATTCTTATAGGCCCCCTTCAGGTACTGGAAGGCTGCTATGAGGTCTCCATGCAGCCTTCTCTTCTCCATGCTGAACAGCCCCAGCTTTCTCAGCCTGTCTTCATACGGGAGGTGCTCCAGTCCCCTGATCATCCTTGTAGCCCTCATTATGCTCATTATGCTGATTACTTTAAGACTATGTCATGCAAAATAATTTTCTCAATGTCAAGCACTTTTGCAGCATGTCGTGGTTCTATGAGACCAAAATGCTTCAGAGATGAAAGTCAGCCACTCAAACCTCACACTTTTAGTAGTGTCTTTTTACAGGGACAGTGCCTAAAATGTTTCTACATAACCAAATTGATACAAAATATTTTCCATCTAAATTCACGCAAGCAACTGAACCACTTCATTTTACTTTGAATTTACAATGATATTCTGCTAATAACCTGAAAAATTACTATCTAGTATTTAATTTCATGTCTCAACTGAGTTGATTAAACATCTGCTTAATATTCTAAAAAGCACTTTTTCTTAACAAGTACTTAAAATCAGGTTCAAAATTTCTATTCCTCCTTGTACTGTAGTTTCTATGTTCTATATTCTCCTTGCATTTTTATTGGAATTATTTCTCAGTGCTTCTCTTCCAAAATTACCTCAAAGCATTTTGCAGGACAAACATAGATTCACTTTTTATCTCTCTCTGGTTTGGAGAACATCTGCTTTCACCAACATTTAAAATATAAATTTAGTTGTAAACAGATTTGTTAACTGTTCAAAAGAATTCCCCAAAACTTTATGTATATCCCAACACACAAAATAGTAAGATGGAATTTTTGGTGGTTTTGAGATATGCTTTAGAAGATTTGTCTTGATGAGTTTTGTTGAGGAATGGAGTAATTATTTGAGTGCTTTGTTGAATTAACACAGCTTTCACCATATCCCAATAATTGTATTAAATCAAAATGGTAGACCTACCTAGGTAGAGGTAATGATGTTTTGCTATAGCAACAAAGTCCTAAGGACACGAGGAAAACAGGTTTGCAAATAGTATTAATAGCTTTCTGTTAGACCAGCTGACATGGTTGTAAATTTGTACTAGCTTTAATTGCCCAAAGAAGGATTTCTGTGCATGAATGCTCAATTGTTTTATCAATTATAGCACTTACCCTAATAAAATACATTTTACTTTACCTACAAACCTATTTTTGTCTCCTTAGATACAGAGCGTGGTTGTATATCAGTATTCTGCTGCAAATACATGCTGATGTTTTCTATGTCAGTGTTTAGTTGTTTCCTAGTACATATTTCTTTATATGTGCATTGATTGATGGATACATAGATAGGCTCTGGCATATCAAGAGCATTGTATATGTCGGGTTTTGTTCAGGGGATTTTTTGCTAAATTTTTCTTCCTTGTAGTATGAAAAGATTATTTTCCACCTTATATGCCTTCTTTATCTTTTAGTTGGTAGGCTGACATTAGACAGATAGATTGTCTGCCAGTGATTTTAGACACTTCGAGCATATTTCATTCTTTTTCACATCTTGGATTTATATATTCAGCTTTGATGCCTGTTACATACTTACACATTTGCCTAAGGAATGTTTGGGATTTATAGTAGTCTGTCCCTGTTTTAGGATCTTGCCTTTATAAGAAGATAGCAGCAGAAATTTAATTCAGTATTGAAAATCTCATGTACTGAAATTCTGGCTACTTTGAGGTACAACTTGCGTTTATCATTGTCCTGGGTTCAGCCATAGCAGTCATTTTTCTCCTTCTTAGGAGCTGGTGCAGTGCTGTGTTTTTGACTTTCCACCTAGGAACAGCACTCACAACACCGATGTTTCTAGCTACTGCTTATTAATGTCTAGTCTGACCAAGGACTTTCTGAGTCTCATGCTCTGCCAGGGAGGAGGGGAAGCCAGGAGGAAGCAGAGACAGGACA
>WYDI02009435.1:0-21876 GCA_009867235.2 Psittacus erithacus | reverse complement strand
ATTGGTGGTAGTAGCAGCGGTTTGTGTTATACCTTAGTTACTGGACTGTTCTTATCTCAGCCTGTGGGAGTTACATTTTTTCGATTCTCCTCCCCATCCCTCCAGGAGCAGAGGGAGGAAGTGGGGGGGAGCGAGCTAGTGGATGCATGGTTCTGGGTTGCCAGCTTGGCTTAAACCACAACATCCCCACACATGTCTGAATCAAATGCCAATTACACAGAAACACCAGCTATCCAGTTCTGGATATCATTCCACCTGACAGGTCAAAAGGCCTTGTTTCTCAGGAAGGTGCACCTAACATTTCCTTGTGCCAGCTCCAGAACACAGCATATGTATTTTTTTAATATTAACATCAATACCTGCAGCTATTAGACTCAAGCGCTTTTCCAGTGTTTTCTGATGGTATTGAGGGCTGATACAATTGCTTTTACTCAGGAAAATGTTATCCTGATATTATGGCAACAGGGGCAGGATAAAAAAATCTGTCACTGAAACATCAGCATGAAATTAACAAGCTGTAAACCAACAGGGAGGATAGCTTTGTACTGGTTAATTCCTCCTATCAAAAGCCCTAAATTGAAAGAGCTGTTTTTAAAATCTGAAAAAGCAATACAGGTAAATAAGATTTTCTTAATATATTGACAGTTACGTAAAATCTACATTTACATCTCCCATCTATAAAATTATTTTATAGCTATCATTATCTCCCAATCATATGTTTATTTCTGAATAGAAGTAAGTCCAAGCCACATATAATTACTTCACTCCTTGGTCACTGGTGCTGAAGAAAACAGCTTTATAGCATTTAAAGCCACAATGAGATTTTCATATGCCAGGGTTCACAATGAGTTATACCAAAGCACAGTTGCAAAAGGGCACTGAAAGACTTACCCTGACTCACACAACAAAGCAGGACATTGTGAGAGCCTGACTACATTCAGGCACAACTGTGTGGCTGAATGGACAGTTCATATTCTAAAGTGGTTCAATCATATTGAACCACTGCAAAAATGTTGGAAAACACTGCTGTCAATGTTCAGAATGAGAAATATTTTGCTTTTTTGTTACAACAATATGACATATGATGGTCTAACATGATGTTTCAGCACAGCAGAGATCCGACTTTAGTCAGCACAAGCTGCAGGAATGAGAATTAAATACCTAATAGTCCTCTTTATCTTTCTTGACAGGCAGCTAGCTGGGCCTTCTACAAATGCTATTCTACTACTACCTTATGAGACACTTTAAATGCAGCATATTTAGATTTCCCAATCCTGGTATAGCTGGTTTTTATGAATTGACGTTACCTAGGCTATTGCACAAGAACAAAAGCTACTCTATAGTTACTGCTGAAAGCTAGCTTTCCATTCTCTTGCTACCCTGCAATCAGCCATAGCCACTTGCACAGGCCTGCTTCCTTGAGTATACAGAATGCTCACAATTATTATTATTAACTGACCCAACACTGATCTGGGCTCTGTTGCTGCCTGGTGGGTTGAGTCAGAGAGAAGGGAGCTAATTATCATAGGAGGGAGAACGGAGATTACAGAGATAATATTGGAAAAATAACATTGAAGAGCAATAGCCTGAAAGAACAAAATAAATACCTAAAAAAAGGAAAAGGTAATCAAGAGTCCTGCTTTAAGTTAAAAATAGTTTTGATCTACTAAGAAATCTGTGGTAGCATCTTATCAACATGTTTCATAATATCAAAGAGACTAGGTATTCTGATTTTACATAAAAAAATATCTTTCTGTTCCAGCAACACAGCACATTATGGGAAAGAAGAACAAAACAAACCAAACTCTCACAAACTTGTAACTTAAAATGCCACAGGAAAATATTTCTTTTAAGCCTTTCAACATATATTTAATGCACAATACAAAGTCAAAGGAAACATCAAAAATAATATTTCTAGTATGGAACAAATGAAAGAAACAAAGTTAAGACTGGGCAGGCAGCATAAGTAGGGTGGAGTGACAATAATGAAGGATTATACATGATAGAAGGGAGCTCACTAGATCCCTAAATAGTTCACATCCAGATGATTTGATATTTAGATTTCTTTCAAAGGTGCAGAATGTTTTTAAAGAAAAATGTAGTTTTAATTGAAGGAGAGGGATGTAACAGAGAGCAAGAGAAGGAGCAGAAGCAGCCCCTACATGGACACCAGCTGAAACAGATATTCAGCCTTTGTTCCTTTTCATTGAAACTGCCCCCTGCAACTCAACTGGCAATTTATAGGCATATATGAACACACAGAAAACATATAAGCAGTCACAGGATACTGTAAAATGTTGTAGTCACAGCTGTCATTCCAAAACTTCCTGAGCGACCTTACAAATGGCTCTGTGACCAAGTTAACCATCTTGAGGAACAAAACTGCAATTAGACTGCGAGCTATTAAACTCAAAACAAAAAGACCTCTTTAGCCCAAATAATATAACTGTACAATTTGAAAAAAAAAAAAAAAGAAAGAAAAAAAAGCCAGCATCATTACAGCTTAATGTTCTCCAGGGCTTCAGCTAAAATATCCTTCCATTACTCCTGTTTCATTCATCATCAGCTACCCGCTTTAAGACACAGCATGCCTCAAACCTTTTTATTTAGCTAAGGCTTTCTCTACACAAGACTTGTATTTGCTTAGTAATTCTGATGTAATAAAATGGTGTAAATACCTTTTCCTTCAAAATATAGATATAATTCCATTGTACATACGCTTTTATCAGTCTAAGATCATGTCACATAGGAATTAAAACCTGCATGCCAGTGGTACAACTACATTCACGGGTATGAATTATTTCAATTAGTATCAGTTAAAACAAAAATTTGAAAATACACCAATAGACAATCCTATTGTAGCCCTAAAAAGCTATACCAGAATAGAGTGAATGGATACAGACCACCTTAGGCCACATGAAGTTATGTATATGAAGACAGGTATCTTACACCAACAAAACTCTATTTTCCAGAAAAAGGTTTGTTAAAAGTGAGGACAGAATTAATTCTGCCAAAAAATAACACAGGAAGACAGTAATGCTCATCAGAACTGATTTGTTTACAAAAATCTCCTAAAATTGATTAGTTTCTTAATTAAAAATCAAAACAAAGCTCTAGAGAGGCCAACACTGACAATGGTTATGAAATACTTAGGCACAGGTAATTTTTATAAACCCACACCCAGAAAAATACAGTATTATGCAATATTAGTAATGTTCTACTTAGACACCATGTGCCTCAAAAGTCTGATGTGCTAGACAGACGGAATTTTGACTGACAACAGCTCAATGCAGTCTTCACTCAAGTTCTGCAGTCCATAAAAATACGCAAACCACATTTTTGCATTTCCCAGTCAAAATTTCAACTTAATTATGATGTTCTTGGGAGATTTCCTATTTTCCTATATCGTATTACGTCTGATTCTTGGAGTATTGGATTTCTATAGCACAGTACAGCACACAAATCTTTTAATGTTTGATCTCCCATTCACTTGTACAGCAGAGGTTTGCTGAAAGCAGGATCGAAGATTACTCAACTTTTTTCATTGCCTATTCTCGCTGATGAAAATTCCACACTAGCAACTTTAGGGGGGAGGAGGAGGGAAGGACAGAAACAGCAAATTAATTTGTGCTGGTCAACACCTGATCTGAATTTTGCTAATTAGTAAAATGTCTACAGATGTAGAGCAAACTAAACAGCATATTTTAATTTTCAAAGAATGCTAAAATTCAGGTAAACTCAGGAGAAATCAAGCTCTCAGGGGCAAAGGGACATGGTGCAAATTGAGTCTTCTGGATCTCACTATTTTGTGTTAGCATTATTAAAATAGGTTTCAGATAATATGATATGCCTGTAGTTTGCACTGGTTGTGTACTGTTTTTCTCTGTTTGGAATGCAAAACATGAAGGTTAAATGACGATGGTGGTAAACAGTCACTTCATAGTTATATACAGCCCGTGTTTCTTTATACAACACTTGTGCACTCATAATTAAGAAGCAGAAAACTGTGGGACTTGCTGTTTTTTGGTTTGTAAGACAGAATATTTAAATCTGATTTGGTTATCTTGCAATAAAGTCTAGTGGTTCTAAATGACCTTTAGGTGAGAAAGCAGCTTTTACAGCTACTACACAAGTATAAATAAGCACTGTAAACAGTCTCAGAAAAATAGACTCAAGAAAACTGTACTGTGGATGGACCCATTAATACATTTTTAAAAGAAAAAAGAAAAGCTAAATAAGTTTTATTGTCTCTTTCAATTGTAACACTCACAGATACCTAGTAAAGCTATAAAATCTTGACATTTGGTAGCTTGTTTTCAGCATCTTGACATGTTTCAGTAAGTAGTTCAATCCTGTAATAGGAACATACCTTGTTTAGATCTATACTATTGCTGCAAATAGTGAAGTATTAAAAAGGAAGAGGGAGGAAAAAAAGTGAATAAAATGTAAATTACATGAAATAATAAATCAAAGAGCTAAAGTCTGACATTTAGATTTCTGGTGGTCCATATGTTTTACATATTATGAAACCATCATCATAAACAATTCTTGATAAAGAATACAATTCACATTCTTCCTAAACCATCCTATCTCATTTGTTTACAGTTTCCTTCTCAAAAGCTTCATTAAATTGAAGACAGCACGAGCAAGTTGAAACAATTCATAAAGAAAAAAGATCTCTATTAAATAATGTCAACATCAAAGGCAACAATAAGTAATCTCCTGCAAAGGGAAGGCTGTGAAAGCATCATTTGAGCTGGTTAAAAACTGGCAATTATCAGTTTCATTTTGACATGAATGAGAGGGAGGAACATTCTGTATATGCTTTAATCTTCTAACATATATTTTATAATAAAAAAATCAAAACACCTTAAGATATTTTTGGTGAATATTTAACTAATTCAGTACTAGCACAAGCAAGTTTACAATGCTGAAAGCATCATGACTAATGTGTCTGCTTTATCCTTTAGTTTTTAAAGTCCTACTGGTTTTGTTAGCAGACAATGGTTTAGTATTCATCCAGAGAAAAGATGACAGTTGGGAAAAGGCTACCACTGCATGAAAATAATACTGCATGCAGCTTTTCCCAGGGCTGGGTATGAGGTGCTGCTGCAAAAGGCAGTGTCAGGGAAGAGAAGCATCAATGCTCTGCCAATGGCAAACCTCTTTTCAAAGAGCTCCAGCAATCAAGAAATATGGAATGAGATAAAGATGACAGGGAAGCCTTCACTGAAGATTACAGGAGGTTAGCAATTGGCTTACTTGGCCTTGTATGAACCATGCAACCACCACTTTTAGAAAGCAGCGGCCTTTTGTACTAGTGCAAATTTATGATAGTGTGCATGGGCAACTGGTCTGCTAATGTCACAAAGAGAAAATGTTTGTCTATTGTCACTCTACTGCCCACTCCTCTATAGAGTTTAATAATACAGTCATGAGATTTCAGCTATAATAGCTAATACTTTATTATTCACAAGACACTGTACTGAAGCAGATCTACCCCATGCACAGACCAGCTTATTTTGTTTTTTTTTGGTCATCTTTTAATCTGTCATGATTGCAGCAGAATGAAAAACTGAGGGAAATGCAAATGACTCTTTTTTTTTTTTTTTTTACACTCAGTTCTAGTCACTAGATTATAACCATGTCATTTTTCTTTTTACTTTTCTTATCGACAGAAGAAGAAAATCCAAGACAAAAATATTAATGTCAATAATCTAGATTTTCATTTCTCAAGAGTGTTATACCAAAATTATCATCAAATAGGTTAAATATTAGTAAATTTAATGCAGAATATAACAGCTATGTATAAAAATAATAATTTTTTATTTCCAGTTAGGAAGAGTTGAAGACCACCGTAGACATTTTACATCTTTCCCAGGTTGTTAGATATTTTACATCTTTCCCAGGTTGTTTAACACAGGTTTTGCATGCTTTCTAATTATATTAAGGGAGATTAATAGTAATGGTACTACAGTAATCCTATTTTCTCTGCAGATTCACGTTCATATAATACAGAAGACTTCCCTAACAAATTTGTTTCTGAAAAGCTGATGGGATTGCTTCAAAAATTCAAAAGATACTCCAGACACATTTGGTCTGTTGGAAGTTTAGAAGGAAAGAACTTAACTGTGATGGAAAACCCTAATGTTCAGCTTACAGTCAGATCCAAAATGATTAATTTTAAATAACCCTTTTGAAGAGTTCATGTGACTAAAAGCTGCTCTCTTTTTTTAGGCTTTTCCAGGCAATTTAATAAAGCCTCACTAAGCAAAGGGTGTCAAAAAAGCCTTGCACCCCAAACATTGCTTAAGGAGAAATATCCTTAACCTTGCCATACTTTTCATTTGACATTAAAAATGCCCAAGATTACTTTGGTATGAGAAGACAAGTAGCACAACAGAGGAATAGCCACACTTTTCTTGATCAGTTAACAATACTGACTGTCAAACCCTCATATTTTATTTTTTTTAATTTTTATTTTTTTTTAGTTTTTTAGTTTATTATTCTACATTTAAATAGGACTAAAATTGTTTCAGGATACTCTTTGCTTAGCAATGCAAAGTTCCTAAGGATAACAACTGAGAAATCATCTCCATTTTTTTCTGAATCTGGAAAACCATGCTTACAGAAGGAAAAGCACGATGCAGTCACTTTGCCAACCTATATTCAGAAATGAGCATGTGTTCTCATCATTTGTGCATATACATTCCCACATTTTCTTGGGAGGTCAATCTGAGTCAAAAGCTGCTCCATTATATGAATTCAGTTTAATATGCCTCAAGAAACTGATTTTATTTGTATCAAGTTTGTGACCACTGTATGATCTAGGTCAAGAATCAGCAGCCACTCAACCTTTTCTTATAAACACACCCAGTTTTCAACAATTTTGTCTTTAACTCCCTCTACATAATTATCTCCTCCTTATTTCTATGCACACTAATTTATTCTCTAAGGATCTACATTTCTACTTTATCACATAGGCAAGATAAAATGGAAAAATACAACAAATCCCTAGTTTTCCCTTAGATCTCTCTTTGCTTCTTACAGTATTCAGTGCTACTGTTTTCACAGCTTAAACTACCATTTATGATATTATTATTGCTACCATTTACAGGTCTGTAAATGTACACCTCCTGTTCTCCAAGTTTAGCTACTTGTGGATCAGGAATGAATTGTTTTAAGAAAAACGCTAAAGACAGCAAAAATATACTACACTTGTCATAACATATGGATGAAATATCAAATGTTGGCAGGCTTAGAGTAAATAGTGATTTATTTATATATTAAGTAGTAGCTATCAGACAGATAGTATTTTTTTTATTTTTCCCATGAAAATAGAGGGAGTAAAAAAGCTAGATCTTATAAGTAACCAATTTACTAGAGTAGCCTCTCACTTGTTAACAGCTCTGATGTTACATCTACACCAAGAGTCCCTTCCTCACTTTCCTTTGTGCAGTTATTTGCAGAAGTGTACCTCCTTTACAGTGGCGCAGATGCTTAGAGTAAGTGGCTCTAAAGTTGTGGAAAATATTTTTTCTTCACTGAAGTACTTGACCTATTCCATAATACAAATGGAAAATTGGACAAAGACACACAGTATATAGGTCTACATACTCTTAGTTTGAATTAAAAAAGAAAAATAAAAAAATCAAAGATGGAGGAAAATCTTTTGCAGTAGAGTACAGTATAATACAGCAGAAGCAGTTCAGACTCTTCCATGCTGCCTGGCCAACATGTCTGTTTCTCACTTAGGAGACTAGGAAAGTTCCATCTCTTAGGCTATTTAATCCTCAGCTTCTTTGCCAAGATCGCCAGCAAAGCTATCAATTATCACACCACAAAAAGAGAGTGAACAACCATCCTGCAGAAGCTGGCATAAAACCATCAACTCTTTTCACATACCTCTTCATAGCTATCAGATGGTAGTAGTTTTGGATTGCTACTGAATTAAATATTTCAAGAGCTCAATTTTTGAGGAAAAAAAAAAACAAACCAACAAAAGAAAAACTTAGTCACGATGATGTCACAAGGTCTTACTAGAAGTCTATTCCATTGCATTATTCAAAGCTCTTATGGTTTCCATATTTAGACCTATCAGATTCTCTTCTTAGTGCAGTACCCCAATCCTTCACACCAATTTTTAGGTGGGAGCCCAATGGGTCAGTGCCAGCAAGCATGCTAATGCTTGTTCACCGGAATCCATACTGCTGGCAAACCTTTCGCTGAAACTCTACTTAAGGGTCTCAAGTGTATTTCAGCACACTCAGGGTATTAGAGCTTTATATCATTTGAAAGAATCCTTTATTTTTAGTGCTAAATCAACAAAGCTGTTAGTGTCATTTTCAGTCAGACCGTCATCTACTGGGAATTCAAAATTACACTCAGCTGCAAACTATTGACACTCCTCTTAACAAAAAAAAATGTTTTTAATAAATCTTTACATTAGCCTATGAGATAAAAAAATCTTTACCATGAAATATACAAGTGTATAAGTGTTTTATGAAAGTTTTATTAACTTTACAAAAGAAGAATTGGCAGTGAACCATGAACATCCTGTACTCCTAACACGTGGTTATAAATTACATGTTCTTTCCAATAACATCTGAAAAAGAGACTGTAATTTAAATTTCAAAACCACTTGGCATACCTACTATATAGTGCTGACATGAAGTAAAGGGAGGATCTGGAGAGACTCAAACAAAGAGTGAAAATATAAAGACATCCTTAGCTAAAAAGCTGCTGATGAATACAATTCCTTTCCAGCTGGACAGGGATCAAGTACTTGCTTGTCATATCATTCAATGCACTGTTCAATCAAGGATTCTTCCTTTCAACAAAAAGAAAACTTAAGTGCTGCTAATCATCCCTTGTGGAACTTTATCTTGCAGATACCTTCTTTATGTCAGGATTTCTCAATGACCACTGCCAACAGTAGAAGGATCAAAGTTGCTATTAAACAAAAATGCAAACATGCCTTCGTTGATGGGGAAAAGTAGTTATCTTGTGTTCTCACATATAAGATTTCCTGCTACTAGCAGCTTAATGATATTTAGTGTGAAGCAAAAAAAAAAAGAAAAAATCCATATGAAGACTCTGAAGAGTATGCATAGAAAACATTTTACTTTCCATCTCTAGGTGACTATGACTTCTCAATTTAATATATTTATTCTCATTTCCTGTAGTAAAATATACGCCACTTCATCCATTTAAGTGTGCACTTCAAAACGATAATGTATTCAAAACCGACTTTTTAATAGATCTACTGTTTGTGGTGCCACATAGCAAACTATCCCCTCAAGAGGTATAGTATTTTTAAGTCCTAGAAATGCCTTTAAGAGACAACGCATATGTTTACAAGAAATGTAGATTTTTTGCAAGCAGACTGGGTAAGTAATTTCATGCAATTCATCCTCAGTGCTGTCTGGATAAAACTGGTTTTTCTGCCTCCCAGCAGTATGTGAAAACCCAGAGAAGCTAGCTGCCAGTAAGTTTAGTGGTTTGAATGGAACGTAAGCCCATAGAGAGAAAGCCAAGCTGCAAATAATCATGCAACATCAAGATTCCTTAAAACCAGTCCTTAGCACAAAGCAAACACAAGAGCACTGAGAAGAGCTAGTATGAAATGAAAAAAACTCAAAAGATGAAATAGTTCTAAAATTAAGAAAACCCACCACTGCCACACAGCTCTTGTGACAAAAACAAGATTGCCAATAACATTTTCTAATAGCATATTTATCAATTCTGAAGAAATTTTTGTAATACCCCATAGTAGGTCTACTTTTGTAAGAGAAGGGAAAGAAAGTCAAAATGGTGAGAAAAAAGACTAACTTTAGAAAAAGCTTAAACAGGTTTGGCAGGCAACTGTAACTTTCTCCAGCCCCTACAGTGAAGTAGCATGTTCTTAGAACCATGAAATATCTAGTGTGAAATCTGAGGAACTACCAGAAGACAGGACTAGATCATTGGATAGTTTGGGACAGGTAGAAAAACAAACTGTAGAAAGAAAATAAGTATTAACTCTGAAAAGTCTGTTGGGAAAAGCAATCAGCATGTAGTAAAACTAGTCCAGAAGGCTTAAACCTTGCTATGGTGGATCAAAAACGTTGTGCAGAGAGCTCTAACAAAATCCTAATCCATAGCAAGGATTTGCAACAATCTTTTGAAACAGCTGGATAGCAGTTACAGGAAAAAGCCTGGACAACAACTGGACAGAAAGGCAAACTTTTTTCAAAGTCTGTGTATATGAGCAACTTATGATTGACAGGGAAATAAAAAAATATTATTCCTAGCCGACTAGATTCTATTGAGGTAGAAAACTGCAGTGTAATCATCGAAATGGATCCTGACATTTACCATCCTGCAAATAACTGATGTTTATACGCATTACTTAATGCTGAGAAAGAAATCAAAAAGCTCAATTTCAAACCGTATTTGTAGAAATTCTTGTAAATAAAAGAGTTGAAGAAGGCAGTGTTTTGGTCTGTAGTATTTTGTTCAACTTCAGAACTGGGTCAGTTTTGCATCAGGATGGCAAATTTTCATCTGTGAAAAAGTGCTTAGGGAAGTAAGTTCCCTCTCTGATCACTCACATTAAGGAAGGACTTAGAGGATGAGTATTCAAAACATGTGATTCACAGAAGTTGATCTAGTAACTGAAACTATTTTTGATGTATTAACTGATTATAGTGCAAATGAATAAAAAATGTTAATGCTATTTTGATATAGTACAGTAGCATGAATTGAAACAATAATAGTAAAATATTTTTTGTATTTTAGATATTACTCAACCAAAACATTGTAATTCTGAAACCTTTTTGTCAGTTTTATTCAAATACATCATTAAAGAGAAGAAAAAAGTTGGAATTTTCTCAGAATACAATTCCTCTACCTTGCTAATTGCAGTGATACTGTGTTTTCCACCAGAGCACCCGGTCATTTTGCTTAATAAGTATTGTTCTTTTCCAGACCACATATATGTTTCTCTTGAACACTAGTTGCAAATTTAATTTTGATTTATTGTAAGAAGAATATATATTTTTATTGTTATAAGGCACATTCAAATAGAATTGAAACAATGATGGAAGATTAAAAAAATAAATCATTACTTTAAATTCTTTTAAAATTACACTTGATCTGTATATAAAAGGCAACATTTCTTATTTACTGAAAAATCAAGAAATGCTTCTCTTAATTCCAGTCTATTCAGTTAATTTCATATTTGCTCATATACTCTTCGCAGTTGAGGACATGGTTTGACAATGCAAAGCTGATGGTAGTAAGAATAACTGAAATGGTTTGTATGCACAACAGTTGTACAACTGTTCCAGTTCCTAGCTGTGGCGCTAAACTATTTTTGAGACTGCTCTGAAGTGGATCGGGGAACTGATCTAGATTAGAACAGGAAGAAACAAATTAGTAACTGAGGAGAAAGAGGAACTGCTTAAGCTAAATGACTGCACTATGGCTTCACTGTGGCTTTCTCTTTTTAAATTTGTCAGGAACTGCACTAAAACAATCAACACCATCCACATTAGCTAGTGTACTTAGCTTTCATTAGAGAGCAATGACATTCAGTCTCTGCTAGGATGAGAGGCAATTTGCTATTGCTTTAAAATGACAGACTATGTTGAGTTAAATCTTTATTCCTATAACATGCAATATTTTATTACTCACCGTTTTTGTAAGAAAAAATAGACTAAACCTGAATACATAAATAAAAGCATAGCAATAATCCATAATTATTTTTGCATCAAAACTTTGCATCAAAAAGATTCAGATGCTAAGAAATTATCTGCCCTTCACTGAAGACCTTGGAACCTTTGACCAAATAAATTTTCTTTCCAGTTCTGAATAAGTGATGCTCTCTACAAAGTAGAACTTGCCCTTCTATGCAATGTGTTAAAGGAAAATATCATACATATAGCAAGAATGTTGGATTACAAGGGTATGATGTTAATCATAGCAGATCACAGTGCTACGGCATAGCCAAAAATAAATGCAGCAAAGACAAGGAGAAACATGTAACACAATTTAAAATAGAACTTCCATGCTCACAGCAGGATGACACTAATGTATTGGACACAAAGAACTTCTGGTAAGTGACCTCTATCAGTTATTATATAAAACACTGTACACAGACTCTTAGAAAAAAGCATTACTTATATATGAAAACCAGCTCCTTTGGCAGAATGACTACCTTTAAAAACAGTTCAGAAAGAACATTGCTAGCTTGAACTATTTGCATAATCCCAGTACATTCAATTGTGCGTTCTATAGCTGAATTATAGTAATAGCACAATGTGTTGCTCACGCTGTCCTTTGACAACGGCATATAACACACAGAATACACATCTATTATTATGTTGCAAGGCTCAGATTGCCAGAGCAGGAAAGGAAGAAAATGAAATTAGGTATGTTCATGATACTGTGAAAAAGTTACAAATCACAAGTAGAAAAAAAGAGAAGCATTATTCATGATTTAGCAGCTTGACTAATAGCTCTACAGCTGGAAAAGTAGAATAATGATAAATCTGCAATTGCATTATTTTTATTAAATTCTAACATATGTTTTATTCTGGAAGATGTAGACTATAATCACTTCTACAAGTGGTAAATAAATGAATTCTATTCTCAGTCACATGAAACTTACCCTACCAAAAGAAAACGAAAATTGCATAAAACTTGTTCTTTCTTAAAAAAAAAAGACATAGGAAAGTGAAAGGTCAGAAAATGCAAGTGCTAGAAGGCCTCTATGACCTTTGGTTTCAAATTCCATATCTTTACATCTGAAGCTAGCACACCATCTTTCAGCAATTCTATCAGAAAAAATAGTAGGTAAATGACAATGGTATACTAGTTCTAATTATGAAAAACAAGGGGTCATTATGAAGTTTTGATCTAAGGTAAGCTAGACAATTCCTCACACTGAAAAAAGTCCTGTTAACAGATTTATGACTCTTTTCTTAGACATGGATATTTAACATGTGGAAATTATGTGAAACACCCAGAATCCCCTTCCAGTCTTGACAAGATGATTAAGATAGCTAACAATCTGAAGAAGAAAGCATGGCACAGAACACCCATGAACAGAGAAAACACCAAGAAATTACAATGCCACAAGTTAACTTCCTAAACAATGGCTAATTACTATTTTTAAGGAATAGTAATGTAAAATTCTTGAGTGAATATTCCTCATCACCCAAACTCACGGTAAAATTGTTGTAATATCTTAATGGAAATCTTCTAGGTGAGATTCTTTCTAATTTCTTTTTATGAATTTTAAATATATCTTTTTATCTTCCTTCAAAGTAACTGTGTCATGGACTTCACTACACAAATGGCAGCGCCCATACACTAAATTACGTAAAACTATCACAAAACTCTCAAAAACATTTTGATTCTATCTACAAATATTTTGGATTACAAAATTTTGCCACTATGACCATTAGTCAAGTTGTGAGAGGGTACAGACTTGAGGAAAATCATAGTTTTAGAGTCTTTCAAGGAAAAGTGAACATCAGTGTTAAAAACAAACAAACAAAATATCAAAAAAACACCAACAAAAAACATAGGTAAAAAACACAAACAAATATTCTGGAGGCTGTTCTGCAAAGAAATTAATGATGTTTTCCTAAACCCCTGCCTTCTTAGTGTAAGATCACAGTAGAGCTCATAACAACTTGTAGGCAACTGTATAGCCCATGATTTAACAATGAACACTTTAAGCAGCAAGTATTTCTGCTGCTGAACCCAGGACAGCTTAGACCACTCCTGGGTTTCAAAAGGGTGAGGAAAAAACCCCATACTTATAGAGCACAAAAGATAAAAAGAAGGACCTTCAACAATTTAAATTTACAGCTGTACAGAATAATGAAAGTGCGAAAAATAAATAATGTGCATGAGGAGGATGCAGAATAATATCTAGCAACAAGTTCTGTGAACAATGAAAGGAACAAAGCCAGACCTACACCTCACTGTCTTGACATACACTTTATTTGCCCCTCATGTTATTACTGCTATGAGAGCTTATTCTCTACCCACTCGTCTGCTTTGCACGAAATATGGTAATTTTAATGAAAATTTTACCTCTCTCTATAAATGGGTTCAGTGTTGCCTGTTAACATCTATGAACAGAATTAAGAAAAACATTAAAAGAAGGCTAGCTTATCACAGGTACTCCAGGGACCATACCCAAAGACTTGAAGACACCTATCATATTCACCTTTGCCTATCAATAAAGTTTTGGTGGCCTATTTGATTACAACAATAACAAATATCAGCAACCTGAAATTCCAGGCAAGGCTGTACTAGCAAAGTAAATCACAAACCTTATATAGCACTCCTGACTATTTTAACATGAATTAATCAAAATTATTTACAGGAGTTCGGCTCAGCTACCACGGTAATTTTACTTGTAATAGCAATTAGAGTCACACACAGAAAGATTTCTAACATCTACTAAATACTTTCAAACAAATTCTACACCTGTTAAAGTTCTGAATAAGCATGATTTTTTTTCAAAGCATTAGGAGAAAATAGCTTTTAATACACAATAGAGAACAACTGCAATTAGAACCTCCTCTGAACAGTTAACCCCTTCAGATTTCTTTGTCTATTTTACAGCCCATGAAAAGAGCTTCTTATACTGTTTTGTTTTCCATGTCTCTCCAGCTGTACCTGGCATTGTTACTACTCCTTATGATCTCTAATATTCAGTACAATTTGTATCTTATATTCTGGTTCCAGATAGGTTAGTGTACAAACCAGAAGAAAAGCAGCTAAGAGCTTTGAGTTGGTTACCAGCAAAGTGGAAACCCCATTTTTGGAGAGAAAATGTTCACTATGTTGGAAAAACATTTCTTATGAAGAAATACTTGCTATTAAAAGGCCTGGAATGATAACAAAAATGTTTCATCTTGCCTCCCATTATTATCTGGATACAAGCTAGGTTCAGAGCCTAGATAACACTGTCTATGCTCTAAGTTAGAGAAAATAAATGTACTTTATCTTGTTTATGTCTCCTGCTACTAAAACACTGTTCTGTTCTTAACAGTATTGGAAGAAACAAATATGCAGGGCAAAATGCATCTGAAATCCAGCTATTACTACTGGAAGAGGAGGATACAGAAAGGGAGAAGGTTCAAAAATAAACAGAACATTGAATCAAAGCTAAAAGGGATTTTATGTAAGATGCAGTCAATAGTTAGTACTTGCAGCTGTATAAATGATCAGGTACTAATAGACATTAAGTGAAACATTTCGGGTTTATGATTATTTTTCCTTGCAAATCTCTACTTTTTTTTCATAACATGGCGGCATTGTATTAGATGGTTTTGATTAAACCTGCCTGAATGCATCTTCTCTGTATGTATAAAATCATGATAGAATCACAGAATCATAAAAGGGTCGGGGTTGGAAGGGACCTTAAAGATCATTTGGTTCCAGCCTCCCTTGCCATGAGCAAGGACAGCTTCCACTGAACCAGGTAATAATTATTTTGAATTTGCAATAGCAGTATTTACTTCTTGTATGTGGTCAAAGCATGAAGATGTATCACTGTGTTCAATAAAAGCACACTTTTGAACACAGTTGACAGAACATATTTATTGAAGATAAAGAACTTTGAACAGAATGATCCAGCAACACAAAACTGAAAAAGTAAATCAAGCACTACTGTAGCACTTTTTTCTTGAGAAAAGGGGAAAAAAAAAAATCCGAGTTGGAAACCGTTGAGGTAGCTCCACCCTTAAAAAATGAGACATTTTAAATTAAAAATACACAAGCTAAGTTAGACATGCAAACATAGTAGTATAAAAAATGGTTTAAGCATTCAGCAGTGTGAAATTAGCACTTTGTTTTGATTGTGAGAATTACATTTATTCATTTCCTTTTGCTAATTTGCTATTTCTTTTTCTATTAAGGCTGTTAGGAAGGAAAAATCAAAGATCTACAAATAAAATATTTTTTTCCAATACTGTTACGACAATTGCAACGGATTCTTGAAGGGAATGGGAAAAAGGGAAATAGGTAAAATAAATCTTGCACTGAATTGACACAAGTTTGCTACTTTATTCATTTTATCAGTATATGCTACTGATAACAACACTGCTTCAGCAAGTCAAACAGAAATTTTCAGATTCTTCTGGAAGTTTGCTCTAGTGGCATCTGCAAGAAATGTTCTCCTTAATTTTCCTCAGCTAACATAGAGGATTTCACCAGCTCTAAAGAAAAGAAAGACTATTTTTCTAAATACTTATAAGTATTTTGTAAGGGAAAAGTTCAAATTAGAAAAGAAAATACAGGATAAGATGAAACTTTTTTCTTTGATTTATTACAATTTGAGATTGGGTCTCCACTGGTAAGAAATCACAAGCTATTTTCCTCCATTAATTCAAACTTACAAGCAATTCAGTTAAGAAATGTAGAGAGGTAAACGGCAACATGAAAAGTAGAAAGCAAAATACCCTTTTCTTCTACTTCTGCTGCAAGCTTTCACTCCTATAGATAGTATTCCAAAACCTCCTGGCCACGGCAGTTGACATATGTGGTGTTCTGCAGATGTAGCTGCAGTAACACAGCTGGACATAATGCTCTTTGCATCTGGTGCACAGATGTTTGATTGTGTCCTTGGTAGGTAGCCAGATTTTGAAGGATCCATTTAGTTCTTGGAGTGAAATTGAAAGAACAACAGAATAGTCCACTGACTAAAAATACTTCAAATTTCCCTCAACTGCCTTAACCACTTTCTCTATTAAGCTGAGTCATTTTCTCTTACCTTTTCTAGAATTCAGGATCTAGAAGAGACAAATGAGTTGGAATTAAGTAGGCAAAAATTCAAAACCCTGCTGAAAGCTGAGATCCGGGAACTATTGCTTTCAGTCTCTTTTCAGTGAGAACTCAATCCAAACCTCCTTGAAGACAACGAAATAAAATTAATGAGCTTTGGAATCAACCCTGAAAAACTGAAATGATTACTTTACCTAAGCCATTTCAGCAGCGCTATCACTGCTAAATTCTGTCAGAAAAAATTCATCCTTCTTTAAAATATATGCTCATTTTACTCCACATAAATTACCAACATTTTACAAATGTCTTCTTCAAAATAATGTAAAATTGTAACAAATAAGGAATATATACACAAAGTTTAAAAAGACACACCTGCCTTTCTGGAAATACTTTTTGTGTTGTAGATCATCAATTTTTCATGAACTCAGCAAGACACCTTTATCCCTGTGATAATGTCTATGAAGTTGCAACTGCAGTGGATTTACTAAATAGTTACAATTGCAATGGACATAATGGTATAATTGTGCGGATATAAATTTTAAAGTATCTTCACAATGAGATGACATTCAAGATGTAAAATCAAAATCATGTATTTTCAACAGCAAAAAAAGCCCATAATTATTTACTTTGACTTTTCATATTAAAAATATTGGTTAAACTAAGATACTTTGCTTTGGAAAAAGAACATTTTGTTTTCAACAGAAGTATAATTTTGGATGGAAAATTACGACAGTAAATATTTTTAACTAGCTTTCATTAATATAGCTGGTCTTCCAAATCACATAAGCAACAGTAAGATCATTAGCAGTATAACAATTACCTTGTTACCCAATTTCTTCAAGCTTCTGCTTCCTCCCTGGCTCACATTTCATGCATTTCATGGCGTCAACTCAGACAGAAAAAAAAAAAAAAATCCCATTGAATAACTAAGTCTCAATGTGAGTTTTTCATTTCCTATCTTGAAAGCTGATTCCATTACTGGCTATTCAGCCACACTGGCCAAAAAGAAGAGACAAGTTTGTACCTGGAGCAGTACAGCTCATGTATCTGACCTGTTCTTTTACTGTATGCTGACAGTAAGTCCTGACCTGTATGTTGAGAGAGAAACCAGACATGTGATGGTTGACTGGTTAAAGGTTTGTTCAGAAATGAATCTTGAGTTAAAAATTGAGACTTGGCACTTATATGTAAGAGATATATCAGTTTTGAAATTCATTCAGTCCTCAGACTTTAAGAGCTGCTGAAGAACATTGCAGTATTTCATCCATAAATGAAGTTACACGTGTAACAGCTGAGAAAGCATGATAAGTAGAAGCTAAACATTCAAGGGGAATGGGAATTTTTTACAGGATGGAATCTTTTACCTCCCTTCTTGAGAACATAAGACTCGGGTAATAACCTTAGAATTTATTAGATTATAATCTAAGACGAAGTTTTTTATTCTGATGAGAATTTTTCTTCTTTCACAATAAAATAAAACAGAAAATTTAGTTTTTCCTTCTCTGAGGATCCTTGGTTAGATTGCATCACCTAATTCAATTAAGTCATCAACCATCCAAACCATGAGATACAACGGATAAATCAGAATGATGACAATAAAGCAGCAGTAGCACATCAGCAACTTAAACATTCCCCCAATTTTACTCAACTGATTTGCAATGGTAGAAATGGAAATGTTTATGTTCCCCAGACTGAGATCTGCCTCACTGAAGCCAATTTGAAACAGCTTTTTTTTTTTTTTTTTTTTTAACAGGAAAAAGAATTTCACTGCAATAGCAACATAACTCAATCTACTCATGACACAGAATTCCAGACAATTTTGTTTAGCTTACACCTTTTGTCTATTATTTGATATTTTTAATTCATGCAAATATTTGCAGGATTCAGACAGCAATCTACCTTCCAGAAAGAAAAAATAATAATTAAAAGGAAATCATGTGGAAGAGCGAAAAGCAGAAGTTGGGACAGCCTTCCCTTTTTCGCTCTACTCCTTACCTTTCTCATTTCCTTCTAAATTGTTACTTAAAAGAACAAACTAAAAATACACATAGATGCATAAAAAAATGTAAGTTCCTGTAGAAATTGAAGGGTCACCAACAAGAAAGTTTAAAATGGGTTTCCATACCATACAAACCTATGAAGAATTTGTTAACTTGGAAAAGAGACAGCTAATGAGAGAGGGCTACAGAACCATGAATTATATGCAGAAAGTGAAGAGGAAACAATTATTTTCTGTTCCGTGACACACAAGAATGAAGGAACACCCCAGAAAATAAGCAGGCAGCAGACTTAAAATAAGTCAGAACACACTTCTATACAGTACTTAATCTTGCTGTGAAACTCACTGCCACAGGATAAAATGGAAGTCAAAAGGATAAATGCACACAAAACCAGATTAAACAGGTTCATGGGGTATAACTCCATGAATAAGCAAGACAATACTTCTGACTCAAGGCATTCCTGTATCAGTGATTGTTGCAAGCTGGGAGGATATAAAAATGAAAGGATGACTTTACACCGTCCCCTTTTCTTTATTTTTTTGTTGGTGTCTATTATTGGCTAAGCTTAGAGACAGAAGAACAGTTACACAGCCATGAACTTAATCTATTAAGGGACCTTTTAGATAATGGCATCAAATTATGAACATATTTTTAATTACTGTTGCCATTTCCTCAGAAAAATGACAAAAAATCTTCCCCTTTTAGTCATAGGAAATTAATAAGAGAATGGCAATCTGGAATGAAAGGAGATGCCACTTGGAGTATTTATTTCATTTATACATCTATACAGCGCAACATACATAAAATGTTTTGCAAGTTCCCTTCTCCCTCCCCACCAAAATCTATTCAAATACACTTAAATGAAAAACAGCACACTCCTCTTTTGAGCTTTTGGAGTCTCCAAACCATTTGAGAGCTGTTCTTTTAAAGATACGGGAAACCTACCAAAATACCAGATGTTTAATCAATACTCAACATTTTGGAAGTCTAGAGTGTGGAAAGGAAATGTCAATTGTATTGCTCTAGAAAATCAGATCTTTTGATTTTCACAATCTACAGTGCGCAATATTGACAGTGAGAAAAAGTTGGCTTCCTTCTTAAAAACACAAATCTGTGAGAAAAAAATTCAACATCTCCAATACCATAAATGTATTTGCTTAAAAAAACCCAACCAACCAACCAACCAAACCCCACCCTCCCAAAAAAAACCAACAAAACAAACAAACCACAAACCACCAAGATCCCAGCACCATAAACAAACAACACTTTGCAGAGTTTCTTTGGAGATTTTGCCTGAATATGTAAGATATAAAATACTTCCTTTACTATTTCTTGCATGGACACTTCCTTAGAAAGGAATGTATTTTCAATTTCTGTAGGTAAACAATGTTAACTTTTCAGAGCTCTACATCTTGACAGAAATTTTCAAAATATAAGTACTTACACCTATAAATACATATGAAAGCACTTCTTAAGTTTAAGAAGTCTCAATTTATGTTAATGCATAAACCAGATATTTTTGTTAATACTAAACATCAGCCTCACTTAATCACTAGCATTGCATTTTTATGTTAAAGGCAAGAGAATTCTGCTATACATGTTTTGTTTTATTATTATAGAGTTTAACTCCAGGACATCCTCTTATGTTTACTAATAGATGCCAAACTGCAGCCTCTGACTTCAAGTAGGCCAGGAGATGCTTTTGCTGTTTCAGACTATGCTTTTTTCAGAAACATCTCTACATCAAGAATTTAATTCACATGCTTCTGTACTGTCTAAAAACAAACCCTCTTGTGAGCATATTTATTCCGCCTTGTAATACTAAAACGTAATTATGCTTCAGTTGTTTGATATTTTCTTCTTCCATTGATAGCATGCCAAATGATACCATGATAGATGTACATGAAGCACTAGAAATATCTTTATTACATCTGCATTTAATCAGTAGGGGAGGTAGAAAACATATTTCTTATTTAACACATCAAACAAATGGCCAGAAACTGAGGTAGAAAAGAAGAGAACAGGTATGGTATGTCTCCTTACTGTGTCTTTTTAACTTGTTAATTTGTTTGACTCATCTTTTCAATGTATAATCACTGTTTCAAGACATCTCCATAATTACCTTAACAGGATAAAAGTTAAAAATTTTGATACTGGGGTTCTTCACTGGCGTCCCCTAAATAACATGTCAGCTGTTTCCAATTTCCTGGTTTTATTATAAATGTGTTTGCCAGCTTCTGCAAAGGCTGAAATAGGTTTAACACAAAATGTATGATAATTCTTTACGTACATATATTTATGTTTGCTTTTAAAAAAAACAAACAAAAAAGTGTTATTTTTCCAGTAAATTCAAGCTAAATTGTGGTTCTTACTTTTTATTGGTGTTTATTTTCCTTAAGAAATTCTGAAACAGTTTGAAACATCAGCCTTATCTAGGATTAGACTTATTAGTACTACAGAGATACTAAGGGGTAAGAGGTAAAAGTTAGATAAAAAAAAAAAGAAAAAAAAGAAGCTGTCTGTCTCTCCAGCCACCACCTCAGTTCTTAAACTCTTTGCCATTTAGTTCCTGTCAAATGCTGCCAAATTCCTGCAGGGTCGAGGGTCCCTATAATTCTATCACTAAGGTTCTAAAAAAGCCTACTACTCAGCATGTTAACACTGCCTGCACTGCAATAGCAATGAATAGTCTAACATGTCTACGTCTTGCAAGGATTCATGAAGTAGATAACGTCCCTCTATTTGGTAAGCAATTGTGGTGGGTATTCTCAGGCCTACTTAAGCTTTACTAAAACACAGCCATATACTGTCTGTATCTTAAGAAAGTACTGCTGGGAATACTTCCTCAGAATGTTGGAGACACAGATTTCTTTTACAGTCCAATTCACAGATGATTTCTCAAACTATGAAGATAAAGTTTATATGACATGATTACTTCAATTTCTTATTTCTAGTTGGCATGAAATTGTAGGTGAAAGAATGAACACTCTATGGTCTGCTGGTTAGGATGGTAATATTGGAAGGCCGAGGAAGTACAGTGTCCTGGGTTCAGCAGTAGCAGTCATTTTTCTCCTTCTCAGTAGCTGGT
>WYDI02009434.1:0-25043 GCA_009867235.2 Psittacus erithacus | reverse complement strand
TGAGGGTGCTGAGGTGCTGGCACAGGGTGCCCAGAGAAGCTGTGGCTGCCCCATCCCTGGCAGTGTTCAAGACCAGGTTGGATGGGGCTTGGAACAAGCTGCTGTAGTGGAAGGTGTCCCTGGCCATGGCAGAGGTTGGCACTGGATGAGCTTTAAGATCCCTTCCAACACAAACCAGTCTGGGATTCTGGGATTCTGCAAATTAAATTGCAGCATAAATTATTATAATAAAGAAGCCTGGCAGTTGTGATCTTAGCCAAAGTGCCTGGAACAGGTCTGGCTTGCGCTGTGCCTTTTGGGCCACTGGGAAAAAGAAATTTAGATTGCTTCCTTTTGGAAAAGGAGCTGTAACAATGCCAAATACTTCCATAATTATCTGCTGCTTAGCTATGGAGGCAACAGGTGTGCTGTCCCTGCCCCTGAAGCCCATCGCCTTCCCCATGGCAGTTCCATGGGTCCTCACTCAAGTGTTCCCTTCCTGGGCCCACACTTGCTCTGTCTCACTCATCTCCGCTCTGAGCTCACTCATCTCCGCTCTGAGCTCACTCTCCTACAAACATACCTCAGCAATATGAAACCTAGAGAAAGCTTCACGCTCCATGTGTACACCACAACCATGTTTGTTTGAAACACCTAAACTCATTTATTATTGCTTTCAGACTAAGAAAACTGTGTTTAGAAAAAATAGGGAAGTCCTGACCTCCCACAGCTGGCCCAGTCCAGTGCATCTGATCAACTGGTCTGACAGCCACACGTACATATACTGAAGTGTTTCCACAACTTCAGCTTAATGTGAATCATGAGATCATTTCCAGATACTCAGAAAGTGACAGATACTCTCAGTGTTAAGAGCCTCTTTTGAATGAGTATTAAATTACTGTCATTCTCTTTCCTATAAACAGCTCCAGACCTTGCTAAGCCTCAAATTCACCACAGTGCTAAGGACCTTCATGAATACCCTCATGTGTAAAATGGTTCCATGGCCTGTACTGCATCAAGCATCTTTAACCTGATCTAGATGAAGGCATCCCTGCTCACTGCAGGGAAGTTGGACCAGATGAGCTTTAAAGGTCTCTTCCAATCCAAAATAAGCTATGATTCTGTCTTTCCCAAGGCAGTACCTGCATGTGTAACTCCAGCTGTGTCTCAGCACTTCATGCTACTCAGCAAGTATGTCTCAAACCACATTATACACATGGGCAAATTCTCTTCTTTGCTTTTGTGCTTTACACAAAGGACAGCTCTATTTGGGTGGTGGTTGAAGTGACTCCTTATACATGCTGTGTACAAAGCAGTAGAGCATCTTGAGTAAATTATTTTTTCATAGTGTCAGCATATGACAAGAAGCAGCAATACAGGGCCCAGTCCTAGGTTCCAGTGCAGAAAAGACAAATCACCAGTTCCCAAAACATTAGACCTATTTGATTTCTAAGGAGGGAAGTCACAGACACTGCACTTAGCCTAGTGTTTAGCAGGGTTTCTGTCACAGGCTCAGCAGGTAATCCTGCACTGTGTAGCTAAGGTAGACTTATGACAAGCAGCAGAAGGGGAATGGGTGGAAGGAATGTTGTGCTGCTCCTCCAGAATAATCTGATCATATTCTTTCTCAGGATAAGGTTGAATATAAAACTTTGGGTTTACCAATATAGTTAATCCATTGCCCCCTCCTGTCAGGCAGTTGTAGGGAGCAATAAAGCCCCCCCTGAGCCTTCTTTTCTCCAGACTGAACTCCCCAGGTCCCTCAGCTGTTCCCCATCACACTGTGCTCCAGGCCCTGCACCAGCTCCATTGCCCTTCTCCGGCCCCGCTCCAGCACATTAAGGTCTCTCTTGTAGCAAGGGACCCAGAAATGAACATAGGATTTGAGGTGCAGCCCCACCAGTGCCCAGTGCAGGGGCACAATCCCTGCCATGGCTCTGCTGCCACACTGGTGCTGATACAGGTCAGGATGCTGGTGGCTTCCTGGCTGCCTGGGCACAAGCTGCTCATGCTCAGCTCCATCAATCAGCACCCCTAGCTACTTTCCCATGAACAGTTTCCAGCCGCTCTTCTCCAAGCCAGGAGAATTGCATGGGGTTGTGGTGGCCCAAGTGCAGGACCCAGCACTTTGCCTTCTTGAACCTCATCCTATTGGCTGCAGCCCATGGATACAGCCTGCCCAGATACTTGTGGGCCCCTGTGACACTTGAAAGAATCAGAATGGGATTTTTCATCTGTGTCCAGCTCTCCTGTTCATTTTGGATTTATTAAACATTTTAGGAGGTAAGGGCTGGGTCCGCTCAGAGGGCCACTGATTTCATAATCCCTCTAGGAATCAGCTGAGATCTGTGGGTACACCTGTCCCTTCTGCCCTCAGCTTTCCCACTTCTCCATGTGGAGTCACAAACTAGCATATATAACTGCACGACTACCTATAGGTTTCATAAAAATATATATTGGCTTCCATTTGGGATTTTTCTTTTCTTCCCCTGACTGCTCTCTCCTTCCTCTAGCTGCCCCCTGCTAAGCCAGCACCTCCTGCAGAGGAAAAGGGTTAGCTCTGGCAATCACGTCTCTTTAACTGCACTTAAAAACACTGCAAAAATGCTTGGGAAAATATGGAAGAAGTGTTTACAGTAGCTGCACATCACAAGAGAGATTTATAGCCCTATTAAAAATTATTAGGCTTTACTTCTTCAGTGAATAAGCTGCTTTATAAATTGCTCTCGAAAACTCCATATCCAGAGTCTGCAGGATGTTGGTTTTCACGTTTCCTTCACCGTTAACCTTTTTGTTTTGTTGTTTAAAAGCAGCAATTCCCCAACATTTCTGAACTTGCAATTCACTCTAAAAATATGTTACCCTGGAAACACTTTCAAATGGACAGCATGATTGCAGGGGCTATTGTCAGCAATGCTGGGAAGGATTCCCAAGTGCCTGGAAAACTAAAATGTACATGTTAGACATAAGTATGCAACTGGGAACTGATCACTGATTCCAGTTTCCATTCCTGATGCACTTTGATTGGACTCAGGGACCTTATTCACAATACGAAAGTCTTTACTCCTGAGCATGGCAAGCAGGGAGGAGGAAAATTAGAACATTATTTTGATATTGGCTCTAACACCAGCTCTCACCCTTCCACCCTCTGACCCATCAAGAAGCAGAAGGGGCAGCGCTCTCCTTTCCTACTCATTATGGCCATGATTCCTCGCTTTAGCAACCAGATATCTATTCCTAATGGCTATAAGGAGAAGTCGGAGGTCTCTCTGCTGACTGCAGGATCATAATCTTAGATTTTTCTTCAGTTGATTGAGCTGATGAAACCATTTGCAAACATACTTTGCACTAGGATTCAAAACAAGGGAATCCAGGTTGCTCTAACACATAAGCCACAGATGATACATTTCGACAAAGACAGTTAAATTCAGGAGCAGTTTAATAATTTAATTTCAATCTGCTCAAGTGAAAAAGAAGGTAAAGATCAAAATCTTCAAAATTTTGAGCTGAACTGACAAGCTGAAATCACTCTATTCCAAAGTTTCATTTGTGTTTGCCTAGGAAAAAATTGCTTCAAAATTTGCTCAGCATACACAGACCTTTGAAATGGGCCTTTTTCTATTGAGAAAAGCAGTCCTTTTTGTGACACAGGTATTTTGAACAACAGACAGAATGACATTATTAAAAAAAAAAATAAAAATCTAGCTAGAATCAATTACTTGTTTCCATAAATGATAACAAGCCACAATACAGTTGCCAAAAGAAAGACTGTTCCTATTTCTAAGGAGGATACCAAAGCTCTTTATTTGCTGTCCAGGCATTTGCAAAGATTTCTATCTATCATGTCCCTCAAGTCTTCAATGCTGTGCGGACACTGTCAGTTACAGACAGCAGTTACAGTGAAATAGTGTTAATAAATAAAACACAAAGCCGTACAGAGGAAGTCATCACAATTTACATGATAACACAGGTAGGATCTCACTTGTAAACTAAGTGAGAAAAAATGGTTTGTTTGGGTTAATCCTACTTACACTATATAGAATTTTCAATATATCCCAGTGGTCTTTTTTACAAACAAGGTGAATGTGACCAGAATAGGAGAAGGCTGATTTCAAACCCAGCTGAGCCCATTCACAAGGAGAGGTAACAAAATTCCAAGCCAGCAGGCAAGAGCAAAACCAATTTGAGGTTTTCCTTCACACTTTCGTCTCCATGAGATGTGCTGCCACTGTGCAACCCAACTGCTAAGAATATTTAGCAACACCAGCAAGTTGTCACTGACCAGGAAAGTGACTAAAACCCAGTATTAACTGCTGTTTGCTGCTGGCTAAACCAGGGAAGATGCTGCAAAAAGAAATGTTGCACTACTCCAAAGCAGTGGAGGTGGTAAGAGGAATGACAATGACTTTCAACATGCTTTGCTATTAAACAACTTTTTTTGGAAATTGGGTGGAACCAATTCCTTTGCTTTTATGGAGCTGAAAACCATCTAAAACTGAATGAAGTGGGGCATCATTCTTTACTGCAGCATTCACTGTTTCCCGTGCTAATCCACTGGAAGAAGACAATCAGCCTGAGATGACCTAATGTGCATCCAGCTTCATGAGAAGTTTCGTTTTTCCTCTAAGTGCAAAGGAAAATAAACATCTGTAGAGAGGCTCTCCTTGAGCAGGGAATATGAGAACAAACTCTTTTCTCTCCAGCTAGATACCTTGGAATGGTTTAGCCTCAATGAAGAAGTGATATGACTTGTAGAAATTAGTATTTTTATGGGTATAAACACTATGCAAACAGAACTCAAGCCCAGGCTGCATTTAATTAATCCTGGTAAGTACACTGAGAAGACAAGCAGCTTTCCCTCCATGAATGTGAAATAGGAACTGCCCAGGAAAAGGAAAATAAGGGAAAACTAACCACAACAACCAAACAAGCACTAACATAATCTGCAGACAAAGCACGAAAGTGTGGAACAAAAGACTAGAAAGTACTTAATATTCCATCCCATCATGGTCAATATGTAGAACACTAATTATGTATTTCAGATGAGTCCACAAAAGAAGTGCATGCTTACATGGCTTCGGGCTACTACCAAAATCAGTTAAGTAACAGAAGTTAATTTTAAAGCTCCAACAATCGAAGCCAAGACCTGAAGTGATGAGCTGTTGCAGATGGCACACAGCAACCCCCACCACCCAGCACCTAGATAACATCAATACCAATGTGCAAGTCTGGAGCAGAATCTGTGCAAGTCTTGTGAAAAGTCTGTGCAAGCTTACAAGGAATGGACAAGAGTGCATTGAGAAGATGCACTCAGCCTTCTATTTCTTTAAGCACTGCGTGGTTTTTCACACCTCATTTTTATCCTAAACAACCATTTTTTACCTATTCCCATCTGATGTAGGTGTTCATAATCTAATCCAGGACTGTGTGGGTAGCTTTCTTTCTCCCTCACCCCTCTCCCTACCTCTATTTCTCTATTTTCCATTATTTCTGCCATATTAATTACAACAGCAATCACAGACATGAAGAGGAAATTTGTCAAATATCTTATAGATTTTCCTTTTTCTTCCTGAAAACATGTTCTTTGCGGAATATAGTATCAGATTAATACAGATATGGTATCCCTCATAATTCACAGCAGGTAAGACAGACACCTCTAACAGTAGCACATTATTTTTACACAGTCTGCAACTAGTAGTCAAGAACAGCAGATAAGCTATTTCTATTCTACTCTAATAAGGCTGTGGCTTTATCTGAGCATAGAGGTATCCTCTTTCCTTGCAAGCTGCATGCAACTCAGGACCTAACAGGTACATGCCTTAGAAACTTTTCATAATTCCAGTAATGAAAAATAGTCACTCTAAAGGCAGCCAAGTGGGATTTGCAATGCCAGCATTTTAAAGTAATGTCTGAACGTGATAAAAGCTTTCCCTCTTATCCATATCCTGAATAGCTGAACAACCAGCAAATAGATAAATTTTCTTAATTAATTTAGCTTCCAACTAGATGTCATCAGTGCACTGCTACTTTACTAGATCCAGTTTCAGTTTTTGTAACTAAAATCTTTGGACTCTAAGACAGCTTTCTAGTCCCACACTTCTGTATCTGGATATTGTGCTGTGTCCTAAGGGGTATTCATGGCTATGTCCTGCTGTTGCCTTTGTCCATTGTGTCTGGATCCTGAACTGGACCAACTCACAGTCACTGCAGCCAAGGCTGCCCACAACCTTCACATCCCCAACCAGTTGTTCTGTCTGTATATATCAGGTCCAGCAGAGCATCTCCTTCTGTTGGTTCCTCATTCAACTGTGGCCAGAGTCTGCAAATATGAGGCTTTTCCAGTTGTCTGAAGAAGACTTCATCTGCCACTTCTTCCTGATGAGGTAGTGTGTACCAGACAACCATCACGGTGTCACCCCATGTTGATCTGCCCCTGACTCATAAGCCCTCTGCTGGCTCATCATCTTTCCCAGGCAGAGTTCCAGGGTCTCCAGCTGCTCTCCCGCAGAGGGGGCAGCTCTCCTCCTCTCCTTCCTGGCCTGTCCTTCCTCTCCTAGATTCTGTGTCCACCCTTTGCAGCAAAATTTACACAACTAAGTTAATAACACCACCAAAACATCTGCCTAAAGATGAGAGGGAAAGCTAAAATTTCTGGATTTGGTAAATTATAATTCAGACAAATTGTTTGAAGTGCTAAAAGAATTATCTAACACTTCAGCTGGCGAATGACTCAGGCAGGCTCACACTAACCTTGAGAGGTGGCTTTGGAATACCATGGAAGTTAGGGCTGCTGAATCTGTTACTGAAGCACATTGTAAATAAATTTAGCTGAATAGCATTGAAAGAAAAAGTACAATTCATCCCTCAAATGTCTGAGTAAGGCCTTTCTTTCTTACTGTTATTGCCACAAAAGCAAACAAGTGTTAAGCATAGAATCGCATATGAGGAACACTGAGCATGTAGTCCATGCAGACTTGTGAATATTCATGATTTGCGAAGGATAACAGGGGGAAAAAGGGGGTCACAAAGGGCCTGCACCTATTACTTGCTAGTTACCCATTCCACTTCTTTCCTCCTGCAGACACGAGCAATTGCAGCAGTTTGGTCATGAATCCCTGAGCTCCTATGTGCACCACTCATGAGCTCACTTTGTTTTCAAGGAAAGCTCCCCACTTCCACATGTGTTCAGGTGACCCCTATGCTCTCTCCTAATGAGCTGTGCAGAAAACCAGACATTTATCCTAATTAAAGGACAAGAAAAAGCATGTAAGTATGTCCCATGCCTTAATTATAGATGCCATTTTGCAGCTATCACTCCATTTCTAATTGTGTGAACACTCACAGAGAAAATTCACAGGTTCTGTAAATGTTTTTTTTAATCTGATCCTCTAGGCAGGGTCAAATTCTGAAAGACAAAGAAAGGAACCCAAAAGCTGTCCTGCTTTTCTCTGCCAGTGACTTGTAGTTAAGGCAGTAAAAAAGCAGTAACAAGATGAAATGTCACCTCTGAAAGGAGCTTTTGCCAGTTTATGTTCTGCTGGAAGGGCTTTTTTAGACCATTCTAGTATCAGAGAACTGACATTTACTAAAGAAAAGGAACACTTTATCAGCACTTTTTTTTAACCAGTTCTTTCTCTAGCATTGAAGATAATAATCCCAGGCTGTAAAAGCAGGCCCAGAGATGAAACCTCATGTCCCATTGCAGGTATCTATGCATAAGCCAGCAGATACCACACAGACCTTTGCAAGCAGCTGCATTGCCTACTGGTATTTCCCTCAGAACAGGTTATTATTCATGCCCTAACTAGGCCAAGAAGCATCCCTCTGAAAATGATGAAGTATTTTCTGTTAAGTTTTATTTCATGCACTTGAAAGACCATAGCAGTAAATACCTCTCATGCTGAGACCAAGCATGGAACAATGATGCTGTGTGTGGTTCATGTGGAGCTGCTCTGCTCTATGTCATGAGCAGCTTTAAACAATTCCAAAATTGAATTCAAAATGATCAAATTACCAAAGTCAACTTTTGTGGGCACACATGAGCCATAGATACATACCAGGAATGCATTGAATAGGGAGAACTTGGATCCTTCACCATGAATTTTTCTTGCTTGGCTCAGCCCCTGGGCAGGTCACTGTGCAGCTGCTCAAACCCAGGGGACAGCGGACCCCTCAGCCACTCTGGGCACCAATGGTAGCTTACAGCCTTCATGAAACCATGGCTGGAAAATATAATGGAAGAGAGGACAATGTTGAGGAAGAGGGAAATGGAGAAATGACACGGGCCATGGGCTTCAGGAGCTGCTAGGTGCACACAGCAGGACTGGTGGCTGCTGGGAGGACCCACTGTGTCACTCTTCCCTGGCAGGCTCATGTCTGGCATCACCCAGGCATAATCATTCACAGAAAAAAGAAAATCAAACTTCTGCTGAACTGAAACCTTTCCAGAGCAATGTCATGATACTCTTACTGATATATCTATTTAAAGTGATGCCAGGATTTTGTCATTAATATTTGACTGATATTTTTAAACCCTTACAAGAATTGCACAGACCATAAAAAGGTGTTACAGTAAAGCACCACAAGCAGAACAGCATTATCCTAAACCACAGGGGATGATGATTGAAACCATCTTCTACATGTTCAGGCTCTCACAAGGTGTGATGGCAGCACTTCATTGCCAGGACCTCACTTCTGAGCACATATGCATTAAAAAATGAGATTAAATAAAAAAATTTATTGTCAGGGGAAAAAAACCCCAAAATCTTAAATTACAGATATTCATACAATGAAGAGTAGTATATGTGTTTCATTAGTCAAAGTAAATTCAACACAGAATGCACTGCGGATTTACACGTTTTAGTAGGACTTTATACAGTGAAAGTCTTGCACATAGAATGTAGTGTTATAAATAAAAAGCTCTGTCTTGTTTCTTCAAATTCTCAGAAAAATAGATCTTGGAGTCCTTTAGAAGGTGCAAATTGCCCCAAACATATTTAGTATTCTGAAAACATAACTTACAAGAGCAGTCATGCTTTTAGAATCAAGGAGAATATCTATGAAGAAATCTCATCAATGAATTTATGCAAGGTTTTGTGCATAAACAGTATTAAAATACATCGGTTCTTCAGAGTAAAAAGTAAGCTAAAAATAGCATCAGGAGAATAATGCAACCTATCTACACTAATAACCTGGAGGCAAATCAAGTTGCCAGCAGAACTGCCCAAAGAGTCAGCAAATGAACCTGGATAACTTTGATGGGGAAGAATCTCCCTGAGTCTGACATCTGACACCTGGACCACCACCCCAGAGTATTATGTTTGATAGAGTAGAAGGTGTTCAAACTTTCAGCTCTGTTATTAAAATAATGTATAAATACACCAGCTTTTACTTAAAGAACAGGAATAAGCTTTGCATTAGACAGAGATGGTAGTGCTACCTAGACTCAAAGTAGCCTGAGTCATCCCAACATGTGATCCAACATTGCAAAGTTTAGAACTTCACCTGACTGAAGTTTTCCATCCTGGGTATCTGCTTCAGTCTTTGCTTTCTGAAAATTTTCAGGCATGAGTTTTGAAAACACCTGAGGTGGATTAGGAAAGAAATACATTATCTATGGTAAAAGTGCTCACAACATTTCTGTTGAGATGTTTTAGGCCAGTATACCTGCTATCTCTTGCAGGAACTTGAATTTTGGCTACAAGGAATATCCTGGTCTCTGGGCAGTTGCTTTCTCACTGAACTTCTCCCAGATTTGGCATAATTCTAACCGCCCCTGTGAATCCTCAGCTTTTGCCTTCAAAGCATTCAATATACATGGAAACCAGGAAGATTCACACTTAATGCATTTTCTAAATCAATAACTTGAGCAATAATTTATGAAGAGCTAATATAGAAACAAAACACTACATTAAAAATTGAGTTATCACCACCAGGGATTAGGGCAGGACTAAGTGAATTTAAGACCAACCAATTGAGCCCTAAGAAGATCATCCTGAAAGTACTCCTGAAGTGTGCAAGAGACCCTGCCCCATGAATAATGAACAAGGGTTGGCAGATATACTGGAAGGTCTTGCCAAGTTTAACAATTCTCATGTCTCACAGAGGTTACAAAGCACACAGCTTCCAGATGACAAGCTGCAGACCCTGAAGTGAGATAAAATTTCCCATTAAAAAGTAGCTGTGGTTGTTCCGAGTAATTTCTCACATTCAAGGTCAATCCCTGTTTCCCCCCAAACGTTCACAGCTTGTGCAATGTCAATGGGAACTGAGTTTTAAGCTATGTAAACCCATCACATTACTGTCTGTTATCATAAAGCATGAGTCTGCTATTATATCCACAGTAAAAAGAAGAATAAACTCCTTTGAAGTAAGTGGAATCAGAATTTTAACCACTAAGGACAGAATCAGGTCCTACACTTTAGGCGTCCTACCATGTGCACAGAAATGCAAACCTGATATCATTGTATGTGTTTAAAAAAAAAAAAAAGAAAGCCAGCTTGATGAATTATGCTGCCAAGAAAGGATGTTAACAAAGTAATGAAAGACTTTTCTATAAAATTCTAGTCAGCAGAGAAAGGAAGGAAGAAAAGATAGACACATTTGTAGTGCTATGATCCTTCATGGCCAGGAAAATGCAAACTGAAGCAGGAAAGATTCTTTATAGTTCATATGAAAGAAAGCATCATCCAGGAAAGATGTTTCCTGGTAGGACAGCAGTGGAAGAGTCTTTTAATAATTCTGATCAAGAAGTGTTCTAGTTAGTATGCAAGATGGCCATAATAATAAATTAGATGAATAATCTGGTTTTTTTTCAGGACTTGGATAATATCTAACCACAATACATCTGTCTGAGTGCACTCTTTATTATTGTGTAAAGGACAGATAGAACAGCACAAAACTTCTCTACACAGCCTTTATGCTCAGATAATGGCAACTTCATGTAAATTATGGCATATATTACAAACGTGAATACTGTGCCTCTTTTCATTATCACTCACTATACACGAGTAGCATCCTGAGGAATTTTAAGGAGAGGGCTGTTAAAAAAGATTCAGCAAGTTAAAGAGTAAGATACACGATCTGAGATTAGAAAGAACTGAGGACTGAGCTCTTCATTGTGCATCTTATGGCAGTTTTGCAGAAGAAGCAGCAAGATTTAGAGTCAGCCTACTTCTAGGTAATGGATGAAGAAAAAGGTTGAGGGAGTGACAGAGTGACGCAAAGGCATCAAATTGTTCAGTGAATCCTTTCCCTGCTTTTTTTCCCTCCTCCATGTCTGTCCAGGTTGATGAATAGCAGAGTGCAGAGCATCTTCTCTATTGCTACTGCATTCTAGATTTCTACCATTTTCAATCTCAGCATTTTGATTTGTTTCTTTCCTACAGCCTTACAGGTTTGCCTCAGAGAAAGACCATTTCCAAAGAATTCTAGATGATGTTCTATTTTAAATAATTTTGCTGCTAATGAATATTACTTCACTTTAATGTATGCTTAGGTATCCTAATATTGCATATGCTCATTGCTTTATTGTTCATAGAGGAAAACCCAAATTAATGATCAACATATCTGATTTAACAGCCCAGATGTTTGGTGCAGAAGGCTGAAAAATAGAAGATACGAACCAAGTAAAAAAACCTTAAGGAAGTTCTGCTGTGCATTTGTGCAATAGGAACTGTTGCATGTCTCCCAGTGTACAGTAATTGATACTGTAAACTACTGGACTGGAAAACTGGTATCAGAAACAACTTTCTGAACTCTATAAATCCCAAGATGCTAGATGCAATTCTACTTCCTCAGCTCGTGTATGACTGGTCAGTCTAGACTTCAGCCTCAGAAAATGGAGCTGAACAAATTGCAGACAACTGTTTAGAATTTCATCATCCCATACATGTGGCATAAACTCTTCCTGGATTCTTAGTCTTTTGAAAGTTTATAGACCATGCAATGACATGAGAACTGGAGAGTCCAAAAATTCCCCATTAACTCAGAAGAGTTAATAAAAAGAGAGATTTAATAGATTCTTACATTAAAAAAAAACCAACCAAACAAACAAAAAAGAAAAAAACAACAGTGTTTTGGCTTTTGACTCATCTACTCTATCCAATTCAATCTGCATTGCTTCTGTTTACTGATAGGTTGTGATGCTGCATTGTATAAGAACTATTAAAGCACCTACCAGGTTGAATTGCTGCATTTTTTAGCTCTGTACATGCACTCTTCCATGGAATTCTTTTGCATCCAAGGTTATATCATAAAAAGTAATTCAATATTTGGCATAAGTAGGAAAAAGAACTAATAACACACATACTTTACTGGTCCATAAGATACTGTCCCATAGCAATAAATCTTAACACTGGCTATTGAACACTTGGCATTCTTCTTCAATATACTTCAATTGATAAAATCCTTGAACTAATGACTGACTGTAATTTGATATTTGAACACATTTGTGCAATAGTTAAATCTACCTTTATCATTTCAGAAGATCAACTTAAAAATGAAAGGAAAAAAGGAAAAAAATGCCTTTTTTCATGCCAAAGTTCTAAAATTGACTTGAGATATGATTCCTAGTTAGGCTTCTGAATGGCAGTCCTTCAGCAATTAAAACTAATGGAAAATATTGATTGAAAGGTATACTGGTTTGGGTTTTACTTTTTCTTGGAGTCTTCCAATGACATCAGCAGATATTGAACCTGACCCTAGCAGAGGAACTGCCCTACCGAGGTGAGCACATGTCACCCCGTGCAACACCTTTGGCCTTCTCAAGCACCAACTGCTCCAGGAGGCAATTGGCTGAGGCAGCGTTTCCAGCACAACAAGCTGGCTTCTTGAGGTGTCCTAAGGTCCTGGAAAAATGTTATGGAAAAATGTTATGGAAACATGTTACGGACCCACAGGCAGACGAAGAAAAGAAGAACCAGATTGTCTCAGAAGTGTCACCTGACCCTCAAATCTGAAACAAACTATATTTTGCTTCAGCTCCCTGTAGCTCTTGCTATTAATTTAGCAATACTCAGATCATCAGATCTATAGATCTTGGCAGCATTTTACTACCAATTTAAAGAGAAGCTGCTTGAAGGCTGCTGTACAGCTGTTAGTAGAGTATGAATTTCTAGTTCCAATATTTATCTCTAGGCAGACCCACTCTAAGAAGTTTTAATCTACATCCAGATCCTCTTAATTCTAGAATGGTTGTCTTGAAAATATTGCACTTGGTGCAAATCTGTGACAGGAACTAACTTTTGATGAAGATTCTTGGCAAAGGTCTCTTTCATTTAACCTAAGGCTATTTTACTACTATCAAAACCTTGCATTACCTCAACCAACCACAACTTGTTGAGCGGAAAAAGGCTTTCTATCTAAAGACAGAGCTATGCTCAGTGTGACAGGTTTCCGGGGCAGTAGCAGAAGAATGACAATATCCTATAAAGATCAGTGCTTTAAGATAGAGTTCATTCAGTAACTCAGCATTAAAGGGTGTTCCCAACTTACTGTGCGGAGTAAAAAACTTGTTCTCTGCCTCTGATGCCAGCTCCCACCAAGGTATTTAGCTTCCTGATTTTTTTTTATAGCTTAACTTCCTGGCCAGATGGCTGCTGCTCATTAAGCTCACCAAGATTTCTGCTAATCAGGCAGCACATTACTGCCAGTCACAATGCTGGACAACTAACCGTGATGTTTGTAGGTATGCTTTTCTTTTCATGCATGCATTGTAACATCTTTCCGTGTTTGTTTAATGTAGAGGAAAAATGGCTTTTCAGACCGTGCCACAAACGGATGTGACTGGATCTGACAGGATTCGTTCAGATGCTGCTCACATTTTCTTCCAAACTCTACAGATCGTAACTTCAAAAGGTATGTTAAGGATTAATGTCCGTGTATGAAGTTAGAAGAACTTACTTATGAACAGCTGCATAATAAAATAAAAATGTTCTGGACATTTGCTACTTTATTTAAAGGAAAGCTGGGAATTAAAACTATGACTTTTAATTGCTTTTGAGAATGTGAGGTGCATGTAAAATGAAAATGAAAAAAATCCCACCAATTCTATTAGTTTTGGACGAGGATATCACAACTAGGAAACTTCCAAAAAGTCAGTTTACTCTTCTAACAGGGCTTATACAGCTTTATCCTTACATCAATGTGATATCTTAATGGGTGAATATAGAAGATGGTAAAACAAAATTCAATCCTTTTGTGCTGCCAAGGTAATTACAGGGGCTAATATAGTCCCCATCTCAAATGGTCCACAAGAGGGGTGAGCCTGTAAACACTACATTGCTGCATCACCCCGTGGTTCTCAGAGGGGCAGCCTAAATGAGAGTAGGTGAGTTCCACCAATATATAAGTGCTGTAACCTGACACCCTGGGCCTGGATCCGTAAGAGAATCTACGCGCATTTACTGCCTCCCTGACATAGCCCATCACAGGCTGGTCCCTGGCCAGCATGCTCTCAAACTGCAAGGAAACACCCGTTACACAGCTTACAGACAATAAGAGCTCTCCAGTAAAATTAGATCATGTTATCTGTTAAAAAAAAAAAAGAAAAAGTTTAAAAAAACCAAAAACATCTGTATTTGCTATTTTACATGAGCAACTTACTAAGACCAGGAAGGTTTCCTCTACTGAATTAAGCTGATACAGAGGTGAACGGACAAGTGAGCCTTGACAATAAAAGCATCCTCTCATGTTATCAGCTGAACTTCACTATGCTGCTGCATCATAGGTCACAATTACGTTTTTTAATTCCTAGCATGTAACTAGTCCTTTCAGCAGCAATTAATTTTGCCAGTTTGGCCATAAAGCTAGGTTTAAGCATGCCTTTTACAGATGAATGATTACATGAATTTATTTTCCTTCAAGCAGACAACAGCACTTTATATCCTATCTTCTGTGCCATAAACTGTGTTAGCGCATATGCTGTCTAGCAACTCAGGACACTAAGTCTGCATTTAGCTCATAATGACTGCAGATTGCTGCAAGAGAGTTGTAGAATGATGAAGTATGGCATGTCTCACCAGCCATCAGCTTCTAGTATACATACATAACTTCAAATGAAGCATATACTTTAGTCTGGAATGGTTAGGAAGGACTAACAGGAATTAAGTCAACACACATAACAGCATCTATATAATCTTAAATTAAGTGTTCTATTTAGTACATGTAAAATATCAAGCAATTTTCTGGGTTGAAATCTGGCTGGATGGCCAAGCCCAAACAGTGGTGGTATCACATCTAGCTAGTGACTGGTCACTGACTGTGTCCCTCAGGGCTCAGTGTTAGGACCAGTGGTGCTTATATCTTCACTGATGATCTGGATGAGGGGATCAAGGGCATCCTCAGTAAATCTGCAGATGATACCAAATTGGGTAGGAGTGTTGATCTGCTGAAGAATAGGGTGGCTCTGCAGAGGGATCTGGACAGTATTTTCAAACAAAATCCATAGCATCACTACCCATTATGGTGCTTGACTGATGATGTTGGGCTCAAATAAGAATAAAGGAGGGCACCCTAGAGTGGCTCATATCATACATACAAACAAACGAACAAACAAACAGTTTGCGGGTAACAACCTCAGAAGAGTAGATCCCACAAACCTGTAGATGGTGGAACCAGTGTGATTTCTACAATCCAAAAGGCACTGTCAAAGAATATCTGAAGTAATGTAAAATTGTGATTACTGAAGTGGCGAGAAAAAGAAAGGAAAAATCAAAAGGATATTAAACACAAATCCACTGCACACAAGTAAATGTGCTACATGTTGATAAGCAAGACTAAGATTTCAGGCTAGTTTCTCCAGAAAAGAGCTTAGAAAATATCTGCCAAGAACTGCTGCTTCTCTACAAGACAAATGCAGTCTTGCTTACAGAAAAAAAAAAAAAAAAAAAAGTCTTTTTCCTATCTTGAGTTTTAGTTTTATTTTTGCTTCCCAATAGTTAGAATTAATTTTTATAAAACACTCATTTGGGTACCAGTGAAAAAAGCAGTTTTGTGACTGGCAGCTTTTTAAAACCAGGAGTAGTTACCTGCCACAAACTCACTGCAACAGGACGAAAAAATTACTTTCTTTTCTATTTTCAACATCATCTTCTCTATAGCATAATACTTAATAAGAAGTTTAAGTACATGCCGTTCATTATGGATCTGCACTGGTAAAAGTAATTTCAATATTGTGAGAGCTATTTTAATATACAATTGATGTAATGAATGTAAGGCTTAGAAGGAAGTTCTTTTGAATTGAGGGCAAGAAGACAACTGAAGTCACAGACACACTTAATGCACATGCTGCAGATTGTAAACATTTCTGTCCTCAATAACATGTAGCAATTTAGTTTAAACCAAGCTTCTGAGGCAGCATGATCTTAATCATGTTTTCTTACAGCATGAAGATTAGCTGTTTGCTGAAGTCTCTAGAAAGCAGGATGTAAGAATGACCCAATATGGATTTAAATTAACTAGAGCTGAATTCCACCAATGATAATCTGTGGGTTTAATTATTCTTGTCCATTCCAAATGAACTCTGTACATTTTCCACCCCATTCTAATAATTTCCCTTAAATTATAATTACAATTTAATAAGCCTAGCAGCATAATAAGGCATAGCAGCAGAGCATAAAGTTGCCATGCAAAATGTTGTGGTTCCAACTACATCCCTGGGTTTTCATAAATGACATTCACAGCTCAAGATTTTACACTTAGATGGAAGGCAAGAAAATATATTCCCCCTGCTTGCCTTTTTTTTTCTTTTTTTTTAATAATCTTGAGAAGACCCATTCCAGACATTCCAGAGCCATTTGCTCTTTGCTCTGGGCTGCAATAGAATATCGGCTCAGGCTGGAACATGTCTGTGAACACCTGCCTGACCCCACTCTTCCAGCCCTTGGGCATGCAGAAGGGACCATCACATTCTAACACCTGCCTGAGTTTTGAGTCCTCTCCCCTTAGCAGCAGGGATGAGAACTGACACAATGACCCATGAGATCCATGCACGAGCTACACAGAAAACAATTCACAAGCAATTCTTGTCAACAAAGCCTCTCCTAGAGCTCACCGTAAGATGTGCCCAGCCTATACACAATATGGGCACTCAACATCCATGACCAAACACTCTTTTACCCATGGTTTTGTTCTCAAGTATGTTGCTGTTCCTAAGGAATCCTGTTACATATTTTGTATAGATTATTACAATTTGTCAGTTTTTAAACTCATTTACTCTTCAATCCAGTTTAATGTCACTGTGTCAATTAAGCAGTACTAAAATTAACCCACAGATTTTATTCTCATTACTTTGAATGTAAATCAGCACCAGAGTTCAGTCCCATGGAGCTCTGGTTTCTGTGAGACTTCCCACATTCAAGTTTTCTTTGGAAGTAAAAATGTTACTACAGTTTACCTACTTTGCAGGCAAAGCCAAGGATTGATCATTAAAGTCACCATCTATAGAGTGCTTTTAAAAAAAATAATTTTGACTTTCTGCAGATACTGCACATGTTTAAATACATGCTTCTTGTCTTTACATTTAAACCTTATCTGCATTTTTAAAATGACACTGCAATTTGTTTTTACCAGATGTATCACTCTTAATCCTAACAGCTATCCAGCTTTTTTTACATTTCTATTATCACTATTTAAAGTTCAGAAGACTTCTAAATGTTCCAAATTACATATTCAAATTAGCCTTTCATGAGTTCAAATTAACATACCACTTTTTATTTTTGTTCCTGAAATGTCATCGAAGTTATTTGCTTTTAATATATTAATTAGCACAAATTCACAAATTTTTAAGATAGAATAAATTCCTTTATGTGAACACTCCTCTTCAAACGCACCCAAAGTCACTCGCAGCCCAGTGCCATGTTCTGCATTCACAAGCCGTGCTTCTGCAGGTTTTTTAACATTTGCTGTTGCTGAGGCACTCACTGCCTCACAAGAACTGAGAAATTCAAAACAACCTTGGAGATTCTCTGTCTAGGGGAGATAACACCTCAGATCCAGGTGTTTGGGGGGGGGGGTTGTTGGCCTTTTTTTTTTAAATGTTTTATTCACATTGAGAGGGTTGTAAAAATTAAAGAGGTAGCTAATTTCTTCTGTGAAATTGTCTTATTTAATTAAAACATTTAATGCTGGAATTTTGTTTTCTTCTGGTATACATTCACCTGCCATGGGAAGAACCACACATTATTTCCTACCTTCTTTGCACTCCTCTCTTGCCCTGAGAGAGTCCCTGAAAGATCTTCAGTGCAGAAGGAGAACTCAAGGGACTGTCAGCCACCCACACTGGTAGGTAAAAAATCATACTTGCAAGACCAGAAACATCTGCCTGTCTGCTTTTTAAAGTTTCTTTATTTCATCTGTTATTACTGGAATCTGCTGTCTCTCAGAACCTGCCCAAAACCCAGGCTCTGGCACTACTCTAACACATCTTTGCGCTTCCCAGGTCCGTCAAACACAAGTTCACCAGGTCACTAAGTCTTGTATCTAACCCTTCACAGCTGCAAATAGGGCTCAGGAGAGCGGGTACCTTGCAGAGAGTGCAAGTGTGGTTCTCTGTGGAACAGCAGCTCTTGGTGGGGACACACTTCCAGCCCCTTTGGTCTTGGCTTAAATGTGTTGCCACCAATTCAGTAATTCTTCAACAGCTCCTTCCAGGGGTTTTGCTCATAATGTGACATGAAACATGACAGATATTTCTCCAACATTAACTTGCACACAAATAACACATTTACTCCTAAGAAGTTCCTCATTTATAGAGTCAGCTGAAGTATGCACAACTTCAGAAACCTTGCATATCTTAAAAAGACATCTCAGTTCAAGGAAAAATTTTCAAGTGCTCAAATATCTTGCGTTTCAGGACAGGATTAGAAATAAAAGTAAACCATAGCCAATATTCCCATTTCTGCTAGTGGTGGATCCTAACAAAAAGGGTGATGTGCTCAGTGCAGGGGGTGAGGGGCAGTCTGGAACACACAGCCTGCAGCCCAAGCAATACCCATCAGCTGGTGTTCCTCAAATACAAAAGCAGAAAGTTACCTTTAAAACTCACAAAAATGGCTCAAGTGGAAAAACACACTTCCCTGCCCATTGCAGGGCTACATTCCTCAAGTCACTGCCTTTTTGGGGCAGGTTGTTTTCTGAAAAATCTCATTCATGGGATCAACTCCCAGTCCCAGGATAACCTACCTTGTTTCCACCGCACACCTCCTTTGCAGGCAATGTTGGGGTAACTTTTTGTCATGGTTTAAGCCCAGCTGGAAACTCAAAACCACAGAGCCGTTAGCTCACCCTCTCCACTATCCTTGCCCAGCTCCCAGAGGGATGGGAAGGAGAATCGAAAGAATGTAACTCCCACAGGTTGAGATAAGAACAGTCCAGTAACTAAGGTACAACACAAACCACTACTGGTACCACCAATAAAGGAAATAACCAGGGAAGAGAATAAAACCTCTTACCACCCGCCGACCGATACCCAGCCTGACTGAGCAGAGATCTGACCCTTCCAGGTGACTGCCCCCAGTTTAAATTGTGAGCATGACGTGCTGTGGTATTGAATACCTCTTTGGCTGGTTTGGGTCAGGTGTCCTGTCTCTGCTTCCTCCTGGCTTCCCCTCCTCTCTGGCAGAGCATGAGACTCAGAGAGTCCTTGGTCAGAATAACCACCACTGAGCAGCAGCTAAAAACATTGGTGTTATCAGCCCTGTTCTCAGGCTGAAAGACAAAAACACAGCACTGCACCAGCTACTAAGAAGGAGAAAAATGACTGCTACTGCTGAACCCAGGACAAAGACTGAAGCATTTGAAAATTTTGAGAAGGGAAAAAATAAATAAAATAGAAACCCATCTAGTGGAGATAATACCACAGTTGAAACTGAACGCAGTGTTTGCATTTATCTCATTCACTGTTTCAAAATGGGGTTTGTGTCTTTCATTATCTACAGTCTATATTACAAGCTAGATGAAAAGTAAGATTAAAAACAGAACAGAAAACTGTTCAAAAGAAACAGTTTTCTATCAAATAAAAAGCCACTGGGTTCAAATCTGTCTTTGGTATCTACCTTTTAATAGTTCCAGGCTGGAATGATTTGAACTGCCACAAAATTCTCTTCAGCCCCTCTGCAGACTTGTTCTTCACTCACTAGTGAGGAGTCTCTAAAATAGTTCAGAAAAATGAAAGGTGCAGCACTAAAGAACAAATCATTTTCTCACCATTGGAAAGAAAGCCCTTTGCAGGACAGCAGCAAAACAGGCCATAAATATATGCCATTACAACATACACCATTTCCACTACAGAAACAGATTTTCATTCATTAGTATTACCACATTCCCATAAAATCTAGAGGAAAACCTAACTCAAAATGAATCTGCCTGAAGAGCCTCCCTTAAACTTTTCTTAGCAACTTGACATTAAACATTTTTATTAACTCATTATTCCCAAACTCAAGAGCAATTAAGAAATGGAACTACTCTGACAGGCATTCAGAACAGAATAGACTGTTTCAGCTGGAAGGCACCTGCAAGGATCATCTGGTCCAACTGCCTGACCACTTCAGGTCTGACCTAGTTAAAGCCTGTCATTAAGGGCACTGTCCAAATACATTGTACCTTCAAGCAGTCATGCACGTAGATACAGAGCAGCACTGACAATATAGCATGTACAGTTAAAATATACTATATATATTCCTATAACATTGCTTTTTTGAAATCAGCTGAACAACAGTAAGACTCTTCAACCTTGACTTTCGGCAGATAGGTAATAGCAGTTGATCTGCAGTAGCAAAGCTGACACTGATTATAAAATGATGCATATCTGATGGTCATTTTATTTCTTATTACAGTCCATGTTTAAAAATAAATTTTCCCCTAGAAACTAAATTAGTTTAAGATCTTTCTCCTTGGACTACTTTTGGATCTGGTATTGTTATGAAATATGATGCAATTCCCATTTAAACACATTTAGCACAAGCCACACGCACCTTCTGCCTAGGACCAGGAGAGGCTGGAAAGGAGCCTGTATGCTTCTTACTCCTGATCCTGAGCCCCAGACCTGCACTGTTAATGTTTCCTGGGTTGGGACATGAAAATCCCTGCTTTATTCAGTCACACATACTCATGGGCAACACTTGACTTCAAATCTGGATAAACAAAAATTCAGAGATCTCAAACTTCAGTGACTTTGTTGTGTTTGTATCTTCACATATTTACTAAATATATGATGCTTTGCACTACAACAACACAAGAACAAAGTGCTCAGGACATCAATTCCTTTCATTTGTATTACATTTGCTGAGCGACAGAGACAACAGCTGCTGCTTCCATACCTCATATGGCAGCATAGAGGGGATCTGCAAGGGGAAAAAGTTAACCTACCTATGGCACTTTAAAGTAATAAAGGATTAGTCTTCCCCTAGATGCATGAAAGCTGCAGCTTGAATTCTAATACCTAGCAAAATATTTGCCAGGTACCACATGGCTCATCTGAAGCTCTCCAAGAGAAATTCACCTTCAGTCAGAGCCCCAAGAAAACCAGGATCCCCACTGCACATGATGCTATTAGTTTGCTCTTCCCATACTTAATTGCTTGTTACTTACTATAACAGCATATAACCAGCTTGATTTACAATAAACCCCTTTCTGTACTAATTCCTCAAACTTGGCAAACCCCCCAGCAAACTCTCCTCCTTCTTGTGCTGGATTCAAACCAGACTAATGCAGTGGTGCCTGGTTTATACCAGCAGACAGCTCTGAACATGCAGAAAAGTTGCATCAGTTGATCTAAAGACATTGTCAAATCACAAGAAGCAGCTTCTGCAAACTTCTACATGTCCTTTCATTCAAGATAGATTTAGATGAGCCTAATCCACTGGAATTAGCATTTTCTGTGTGATTTCTGCCACAGACAATACAGCACCATATCACAAATTCATAGTTATGTGGTTCAGTAAGGAGGGATGGAAAGGAAAATGATGGAGCTTTGGGAAGCACAGTGAAATTTGAGAAAAGCAGATGCAGTGCAGCTCTTGCTGCACAAGAGACCTCTGTGTGAGCTGGAGAATCCATCTCTGTTTGCTTCAGAGCTGAACAGTCTGTCCCTTCCACTAATTAAACAAAAAGGGGATAAGGGGATGTGTCCTTATTAGCCTGTATATGAAACACATTTATCCTTATCAGCTTGATTTCATATCATTGCTTTTGATTTATACAAGGTGATTTTTTCCATTTTCATCATGCGTCCTCTTCAGTCACAGATTTAATTAAGATTAGGAAACTGAAAAGGTACTGAGAATTAGTCAGATTTCTGAGACAGCATCTGTAACTATTATTCATTCAGGACTAGTCAGCAAAGATCATGCATATAGCACATTCTGAGGGCAGGGTATATATGTCATACGGTAATTTCTGATTAATGGAATAAATGTAATTTTGTACTGGACAGATGCCAAATATGATTAATAATTTTTGTGTAATCTCATAGATCTGTTGTCTGAGCTCAGTCTGTGGACAGTACAGGTCTTCAGAATGCTTTGATGAGCTGGCAGAGACCTGAACACATAAAACATGTTTCACTTTCTTCTTAATGAAAGCTACTTAACACAAGATCAAGTATAGCCATGGAAAAGTAACAGGAAAGCCATCACAAATTCTTGTTGAAAGAAGAAATTGTAGAGAAACAGTCAGAAAAGAAACCCAGAGCAGTGAATTAACTGTAATGTGTTGAATTCTTGTGTGAACAGAGCCCCTCCACCACTGCTGCTCCCCTCTTCTTTGCTTCCAGCAACATTTTCCAGGCCCCCACCAAATTTTACACGTGCCCCATGTTGGCCACAGAGCTTCTGTCATTCCCTGTCCCCACCTGTACTGGAACAACAACCCAGAGTGTCCCCTGGGGTATCATGTTCACATGAAAACTCTAACATCTCCATTTACAAGGACTTGTACTACAAGAAAGCAATGGTCCTTTAATGCTTTGGTGAACATAGCCATAAACACACCAGCTGAAAAGGTCACTTCACTTGTTAAAATCCAGTGAGGAAAACTTTGGGGGTAAATTAATGGAAACACTGAAGATCAAAAACTAGAATTCAATCATCTATGAAGTTCAGCAAGGGTAAAGAAGTTAATTGTAAGTGGTCATCCTGTTGAAAGCCTGCAGTAATTAAGTGATTGTCCTGCTGAAGGCCTAAGATGACAGCTGATCAGTATATGTGAATGGCTACAGATACATATAAGAACAAGGAAAGTAGTGAACAAATGAACATAAAAATATAAACGCCTACACCTTTTGAAAAAACACTGGCAAAATTGTATCTTGCAAAATCTGTGCCAGTTTTACCTTCAAATTACTCACAAGCATGTTTTTATACAGTGGTACACCTTATTGCTACTTCTCTGCTCCGATCCTCCTTCCACACCCCTCACAAAAAGAACATAAAATGGAATTTAAACTCAAAGCAGACATTTGAGACAGACACTATAATCTGAGCTGCAAACCCACAAATGAGTAACAACAGATATTCCAGCACACTTGACAGCCAACCAAAAACACTTAGCCTGCAGCGAACGCAGATGTGTTAATGTGAGGTTTAAGCACGATGATAATATATGTGCAGGTTAGAGACATTTAAATCCTTCTTAAAGTGCCAGAAAGAAATATCCTCAGGAAAACCAAGTACATATTCAAAGCGGGCTGCTTAGCTGAGCACTGAAATCTGAAAATAGAGGTCTCACAGTACAGTTTGATGAACAAGTGGGAACTGCACCGCACAGCCTGACACTGAGAGAAGCACTGGTGGCCACAGGAGCCTCTGTACTGTGCAACCCTGCTGCTCACTCCCTAAAAACACAAGGAATTGAAGGCTTATATTTTCTCCATCTACAATGTTCTGTAATGACTTTCTAGACTCAAACTACAACAAGGCTTTTTTAATCTACATACCCAACATAAAAAGTGATTTTCCCCTAACCCTGTACACAAACACATTCCTCACTGTGAGCAATGGTGGCATCAACCTTTTTCCAGGGAGAAATTTCAAACTGAAAAATTGCAAGTCTTCTGTGGAGAAATTTGATACACAGGTGTTAAGCTGTATTTGTGCCTATAACATTCCTGTAAGGCATGACAGAGACACCTGCCCATTTCACTGATAGGAATGAGGGTCCAAAAATTAAAGAAATGAAATAAAAAAAAAAAAAAAAAAAAAAAAACACTCCTTTAGAGCCATTCTTGTGAGAATTGCATTGGTGCCCACCCACACTATAAGATGTCAAAGAATATTCCCTAAGAATAAGAATTTTTTTCCTGTGTTCCCCCAGGAAGTCTGGAGCTGAGCAAGGATTCTGGCTCATTTTCCCAAATCCAAACATTGCTTTAAGGCAACAGCCTCCATTTTGACAAAGAGCAAAAACAGGTCAGTGATTTAAGGGATCGAGCCCTCACAACATCCTTGTATCTAAACTGGAAAGACATAAATTTGATGGATGGACCACTCAGTGGTTAAAGAACTGCCTGCATGGCCACACACAAAGAGTTGTGGCCAACAGGTCAATGTCCAGTTGGAGACCAGTAATGAGTGGTGCTCCACAGGGGTCAGTGTTGTGACTGATCCTCTTCAACATCTTTGTCAGCGACATGGACAGTGGGATTGATGTACCCTCAGCAAGTTTTCTCATAATATTAAGTTGTGTGATGCGGTTTATATGCTGGAGAGAAGGGAAGGAATCCAGAGGGACCCGGACATACTTGAAAGGTGGGCAGATGCCAACCTTATGAAGTTCAACAACGCAAATTGCAAGGTCTTGCACCTGAGTCAGAGCAATCCCAGGCACAGCTCCAGGTTGGGCAGAGAGGAGATTCAGAGCAGCCCTGCGGAGAAGGACTTGGGGGTGTTGGTTAATGAGAAAATGAACATGAGCCAGCTTCAGTGTGCGCTGGCCGCCCAGAAAGCCAACCGTATCCTGGGATGCATCAAAAGGAGCATGACCAGCATTTTGAAGGAGGTGATCCTGCCCCTCTGCTCTGCTCTCCTGAGACCTCACTTGGAGTATTGTGTGCAGTTCTGGTGTCCTCA